>JAOSBK010000074.1:129173-140029 GCA_027568895.1 Erythroxylum shatona | reverse complement strand
ATCAATTGTCCTTGGAAAAATTATGATGAAACCAATGTCAATTTGCAACAATTTTACTATCAAATTGTATAAAGTATGAGCTCATGCAAGGCACTAATTAAAGCACAAAAATCACAAAGTAAGAGCCCAAAAGCACAATAAATACTATGAAAGTGTAGCCAATTTATATAATAAACTTGGGCTCAATCACCTGGCAATGATTATATATGAGAATTTGCTTTTATGATATTCGGACATCTAGGATAAAGAAAGTTTTTATCTTTTTATTTTCTTTTATATTGTTTACCTGATTTTGAATGCTATTTTCTTCTCTGTGTATTGCACATAACTAGTTGGAGTAAATGAACAATCTTTCTCTTTCTTTTAAGGATTTCACTTGTAGATTCAGTTGAGTTTTCAGAGAAACTAATGTTATGTTGGAATTTATGATTGGAATGACCCTATGGACCAACAGGTTGTTTTTGAACCAAAAATCTGGAGTGACTTTCAATGATGAAGAAAATAATTCAATTCAACCATTCTTACATTTTACAGCGGTGAGAGTTGAATTTTGTCTTAAAGCAAATTTGGCTTGAGCTAGTATTTTTGCTTGAGTTATAGCTTTTGTATCTTCTCTCCTTCTTTTCCAGATAATTAAATAGTATATGTTTGAGTTTGGTTTTGGCTGTGTAAAAGCATCGAGCAGAATATGGTTTTCGTCTTGGAGCTATCTTCGGTAATGTAGGCTTTAAAGCTTGAAGAATTTGGAGTGAGTGGATTGGATGCAGAAAATGCTTATTATTTACGAGACTTAGTTGATGCAAACAGACTTGTCAATGTGATGCAATCTTGTACTGGTGGGAATGTCGTTGTCATCGGTGGTGGCTACATAGGAATGGAGTGTGTTGCATCTTTGGTGATCAATAAAATAAATGTCACTATGGTTTTCCCTGAAGCACATTGCAGTGAGTAGAGATGCCATTTGTTTTTATGATAATCTTTAACACAGAGATGTTAGATTGTATTTTGTAATGATCAAATTGGTGAATTACTTCACTTTTATATGACAAATATTTTTTTGCTGTCAAAACTTTCAAAATATTTCTCATTATCTTGTTAAGTATTTATTTGAATACAGTTATTTTTAATGATTTTACATATTACCTCATCGCAGTGGCTCGCTTATTCACTTCTAAGATTGCTAGTTATTATGAAGAATATTATGTATCCAGAGAAGTGAAGTTTAAAATTAATGATATACTAAAAAATTTGAAGAATTATTATATAAATAAAATTCATAAATAATATTGAATAATTATTAAACAAATAAGATTACAAAATTGTATTTTAAAAAATAATTATTAAATTAATATGATTTTTGAAAAAATAAAAAATAAAAATAATAATAAAAACATCACGGAAGACATTTCGTGACGTTTTTAAAAACGTCACAGAAAACATTCTGCGATGTTTAAAAAAACGTCGTGGATTCTTTCACATTTTGTGACGTTTTTAAAACGTCACGAAATGTTAGACAATTCGTGATGTTTTTTTTAAAAAGTCGCGGAATGTCCAAACTTTCAGTGACGTTTTTTTAAACGTCATGGAATGTCAATATTTTTTGTGACGTTTTACATAAAACGTCGTAGAAACCTTTTGCCTACTCCACATTTCGCGACGTTTTTTGAAACGTCGCAGAAGACATTATGTGACATTTTAAAAACGTCGCAAAATGCCTTGTTTTCTTGTAGTGATATACCTGCAACTCCACCACCTGTCACCCAAAGACGCCTCCATCGCAACGCATTATCGCCGGACGTAACACACAGACATCATGGTGCTCTCTAAGTCATTAGTAGGTAGTATCTCTCAGCTTGCCAAACCTTCAGTAATCAAGCTTCCAAACGCTAGTCCACTTTATTCAAGATGCAACCCAACACAACACAGCAACTTACAACACCACGTAATCTCTAGAAGCTTCTAAACCATGACAAGTGTTGGTCATGCGTCTGGCATAAAATTTTTTTGAGGCCACTTAGATAAACCCCGTATGTTTTTACTTCTCCTGAAATCTCTACATATTCCCCATTATTCTCGCCCTTCATTTTGTTTATTTGTATCTTCAGCCCACACTGCAAAAACACACACATATCTCTTCTCTTCTTCGTTCTTCTATTGTAATTCTAGATACTTCCTACTCTTTCTTTTGGAGTGCACCGAAGTTGATGAAAAAAGTGTTAATCCTAAAGTAAGATCCTGTTGTCCTAGTGTACCACAGAGATGAAATTTTTGACTTAAGACAGTGATTTTTCACGACACCTTACATTCAAATAAGTTGTTCCAATTTTATTGCTTACACTAACAATATAAATCAGAAACTCTTGGTTTACATTGTTCTATTTTTCATGTTGTCTGTTTATTTGGGTACAAATCATCCCTGTTTCTAGATTCAACATGTTGTCTGCGAATGAAACTAATGTATCTGTGGAAACCAATTTTTCTATCACTTTTGTTCCCCACATAGGTTTTGCCCCTTCATCATAGCCTAGAGAATTATACCTGATCTTACTAGATTAGAGCTTTTAGATGGGAGAAACTTCAAAAGATGGTATGAGAAAATTCTTTTTTATTTTTAGCAATTCAAAATTGATTATGTGTTGTATCAAGATATTTCTAATGATAATACTAATCTTAAGACAATTAAAGATAACTATACCATTATGGGAGTGCTGCTCAATCATATGATAAACCCGTTTACAAGTACAAGACTGCCAAGAAAATTTGGGATGCTTTAAAAGTTAAATTTGGGACTAATAATGCTAGAACAAAGAAATATGATGTTGCTACGTGGTTAAAGTTTACTATTGTTGATGATAAAGTCATTATGGACCAATTATATGAGTATGAAAACCTAGTTACTGAAATTTTTGATGAGGGTATGAGCATATGGGAATTGTTTCAAACTAATGCCCTCGTTAAGAAACTGTCTGCCTCATGGAATGAGTATAAAAATCAATTGAGACATAAGAAGAAGGATATGAAGCTATACGAGTTGATAGGGCACATAAAGATTGAGGATGCCAATTATATGCAGAACAAGGTCAAATCACTTACCCTTACCCCTAATGTTAAGACTAATGGTATTGAACATAAAAATGCTGGTAACTTTAATACGAATGGTAGACAAAACAAGTCTTTCAATAAGAACAAGTATGGTTAGTTCAAGTGCAAAAGGATTGATCGTAACCGTTGGTAGTGCCACAAGCTAGGCCATCCTGCTGCTTTTTGTCAAGCTAGAATCAACTATGAGAGGAAGGGCTAAGGATATAAATAACGATAGTTCAGGAAAGGAAACTATAAAGGATACCAATGGGGCGATCAAAAGAGTATTGGTAAGCCTTAAGCTAATGTGACCGATGCTCTTGAGGGTGATGATGAGGAGGTCATTATTGCTATAGTGTCTGAATTCAACCTTGCTGAAAACTTGGTCGAGTGGATTGTTGACATAGGAGCCACCAACCACATAAGCACCAACAAGGACCTGTTCAAGGATTTGAATGATGCTATTGACGGTGAGTTTGTGTACTTAGGTAACTTAAGTAAAGTTCATGTCCAAGGAGATAGAAAGGTCGATCTTAAACTCGCTTTTGGAAAAATTTTGGCATTAGAAAATGTTTTGTTTGTTCCTAATTTTCGTAGAAACTTGATTTCTAGTGCCTTACTTAACAAGGCTGGTGTTAAACTTACTTTTGATTCTGATAAGCTAGTTTTGACCAGAAATGAGAACTTTGTTAGTAAAGGGTTTTGTAATGAGGCTTATTTGTACTTGATATTAAAATGAATACATTTACTTCTTCTACTTGCATTGTTGAGTCTCTAGACCTATGACACTCTAGACTTGAGCATGTAAATATGAGATCACTTGAAAGGATGAAAAGTTTAAACTTGTTGCCTAACCAGATCTCCAATGAAATGGAAAAATAAATTTATATTGAGGCTAAACACTTTAATAAACCTTTTAAATCAGTGACTGAGAGATAGTTACAATTGTTGGACTTAGTGCACACAGATTTGGGTGATTTTAAGAATTGTGTGAGTAAAAGAGGCATGAGATATTATATTACTTTTGTGGATGATTATTCTCGATTTACTAAGATTTGCTTATTGAAAAATAAAAGTGATGCAGAGGAAGTGTTTACAAAATACAAAGCTAAGGTTGAAAACCAATTAGAAAGGAACATTAAGAGATTAAGGTCTGATTGAGATGGTGAGTATAGTATTGATTTCCTTGTTGATTATTATGGAAAAGTTGGGATTATTCATGAGATTTCAACCCCTTATACACCTGAATGAACTGGAATAGCCAAGAGGAAAAACCAAACACTTAAGGATATTGATGAATGCAATGTTGATTTCTTCGAGTTTACTTGACTTTATGTGGGGGGAAGCTATTTTTTCAGCGTGTTATGTTCTAAACATTGTCCCTTATAAGAAAATAGATCGAACCCCTTAAGAAATTTGGAAAGGTTATCCACCTAACTTAAGTTTCTTGAAAGTTTGGGGATGTCTTGCTAAGATTGCTCTACCTGAACATAAGAGGAAGAAAATTAGGTCTAAGACCATTGATTATATTTTTGTGGGATATTCCTCTAATAGGGCTGCCTATAGATTTATGGTTAAAGAAGAGGGATCCAACACTTATGGACCAATTGTGGAGTTAAGAGATGCCATATTCTTTGAGGATATATTTCCTATGAAAGTGAGTATGCAAGCTCCTAGAAAATCTATCTCTAGTTCTTCTACCAATGATGACATAGAGGAAAAGGAAATTGTTGAACTAAGGAGAAGCAAAAGAGCTAGAGTACCCACCAAATTTGGTTTTGATTTTATTACTTCCTTTTTAGTGGAAAAAATTTGATGAGGTAAATGGCAATTTTATGGTCACTTATATCATTAAGGGAGATCTCAAAACTTACGAGGAAGCAACAAGATCTGTGGATGCTACATTTTGGAAGGAAGCCATAAATAGTGAGTTCATGTCTAACAAAACTTGGGTTTTAGTTGATTTATCTCGAGGTTGTAAGCCTTTGGAGTGTAAGTGGATCTTCAAAAAGAAATCGAGACATGAACTAACCATTGAGAGGTTCAAGGCAAGACTTGTGACTAAAGGCTTTAATCAAAAGGAAGGATTGGACTTCTTTGATACCTACTCTCCTGTTACTAAAACTGTATCTATAAGGATGCTATTTGTTATTGCCTCAATGTTTAAGTTTCATGTGCACCAAATGGATGTTGAGACAACTTTCTTGAATGGTAATCTTGATGAGAAAATTTATATAGTCTAGCCTGAGGGCTTAAAGTGCCTCATCAGGAGTAAAAGGTGTGTAAATTAGTCAAATCTTTATATAGACTTAAACAAGCTCCCAAATAGTGGTATGAGAAATTTGAAAGTGAGGTTTTCAAACATGGTTTCACCTCTTGTGATTCTAATTCTTGCATTTATATGGAATAAGATGCCACTGGTTGTGTGATCATAACCCTTTATATAGATGATATCCTTATTTTTTTGGTTCTTATCTACCATTAATACTATCAAGAGTCTGCTAAATTCTTCCTTTGATGTGAAAAATCATGGACCTGTAGACTTTATTTTGGGAGTTAAAGTTGATAAGACTACTCTAGTTTTAGTTTGAACCATACTACTATGTAAAGAAGTGATTAATGATGAAAAAGATGAAGAAAATACCAAGGTTTGGGAGAAAATGAAAGATTTTTGAAGCTAAGGTTAGTGAGAGAGTGGGTTGTAGAGAGAGAAAGTGTGAGAAGGTGAAGAAAGAAGAAGAAAAGCCACGTTCGGGGGAATCCTTGTGATTTCCACGATCATAGGTTAAGGCTCCAAAAACTTTCTAAAGAGACTTCCCACGCTTGTGGAAAATGGATCAATTTCTACGATCGTGGGTTAAGGCTCTAGAAAGTTTTTGGAAAGCCTCCCCACATTTGTGAAAATCAACCCAGTTCCCACGATCATAGATTGTCCAAAATTTCCAACTTCTTATTCTTCTTCTAAGCTTAACATGCATTCCAAACATTCAATCAACCTACCAACACATCAAAATCAACTATCCAATAAAAAATTTGAAAAGAAAATAAGTTCAAACTCA
Organism: Erythroxylum shatona; assembly: GCA_027568895.1. Classification (NCBI taxonomy): domain Eukaryota; kingdom Viridiplantae; phylum Streptophyta; class Magnoliopsida; order Malpighiales; family Erythroxylaceae; genus Erythroxylum; species Erythroxylum shatona. Next base: position 133,889 of record JAOSBK010000074.1, on the reverse strand, counting down.
AACAAAATTCAATCCAAACATAATCAAAACCAAACAAATCAAAACACACAAGTAAACAAAATCAAGCAAACGAAAGGTAAATATTCTAAGTTGAGGTCATTAGCTCGACCATTTCATATGAATTCATAAAGGAGTAGAGGAAAGAAAAGAGATTATCTCCCTTTCTTGTGAGTGTGACCCTCTACAGTATGGCTTGCATCTATGCCCATTGACTTTGAATGATTCACCCTTATCATTTTCTAGCTCTAAAGCTCCATGGAGAAACATTTGAATAACCTTAAAAGGTCCACTCCATCTTGACTTTAACTTTCTAGGAAATAACCGAAGTCTTGAATTAAGGAAAAGCACCAAGTCCCCACTCTTGAACTCCTTCTTCTTGATGTGAGCATCATGCCACTTTTTTGTCCTTTCTTTGTACAACTTAGCATTTTCATAATCATCAAACCTTAATTCTTCCAATTCGTCAAGTTGTAACAATCTTTTCTCCCTTGCAAGCTTCCAATCCCTGTTCAACTTCCTAACGACCTAATAGGCTTGATGCTCCAACTCCAAAGGTAAATGACACGCCTTTCCATACATAAGTCTATATGGAGTAGTTCCTATAGGTGTCTTGTAAACCTATAAGGTTTCACCTAGCTTTAACTCCCAATCTTGTCTTTAGGTACTCATTACCTTCTCCAAAATCTTCTTTAGCTCTCTGTTTACTACCTCTACTTGACAACTGGTTTGGGGGTGGTAAGGAGTCACTACTCTGTGATGAACATTGTATCTTTTCAAAAGATCCTCAAATGGTTTGTTGCAAAAATGTCTCCCTCCATCACTTATAATTATTATGGGCACCCAAATCTTATAAAGATCTTCTTGATCAACTTTTGAACCACCTTGCCATTATTAGTTGGAGTAGCTACAGCCTCAACCCACCTGGAAATATAGTCAAATCCAACTAATATGTAAGTATTACCTAAAGAGGATAGGAATGGCCTTATGAAGTCCAATTCTCACACATCGAATATCTCCACCTCCATGATGTTTGAAAGTGGCATCTCATTCTTCTTCGATATGTTACCCACTCTTTGACACCTATCACACTTTAGTACAAAATCTCGAGCATCCTTGAACAAAGTTGGATAATAGAATCCACACTCTATGATCTAAGATTAGACGGACAACAAAAACGTACATTCAGGGAGGCGCTGGATAGGTTGATTCTACAAATCTCTAATACTGAGTAGATCATCCTAGGAGGGGATTTTGATGGGCATATAAGGGCAAATTAAGACGGATATATAGGAACCCATGGAGGCTTTGGATATGGCACTAGAAATGATAGTGGGACTGATTTATTAGACATGGTCATAGCGTATAAGTTAGTAATAGTAAATTCCTTTAAAAAAATGAAACGCACTTGGTGACGTTTCAAAGTAGCACGACCAAGAAGCAAATCGACTATTTCCTTGTCACAAAAAGAGCCAGAACATGATGTAAGGATTGCAAAGTGCTTCCAGTCACTTGCCTATTAACCCAACATAAATTGTTAATTTTGGATATAGGTATTAAGGGATGAAGGGCACAAAATTTACCACGCAATCACACAAAATTAGATGGTGGAGGCTAAAAGGGAACCTGGTGGAACATTTTAGGACTCAAGTGTGGGATAATGCAACATGGGTTGTAATTGGAGATGCTAATAGGATGTGGTAGGAAGTAGCCCCCGTAGTGATAGAAACTGGCATAAAACTTATAGGGGTAACTAAAAGATAGGCGAGCGGTAGATGGAATCTTGGTGGTGGTCGGACGAGGTCCAGGGGATGGTAAAGGTGAAAAAGAGAGCTTTTAAAGATCTGTTGGCTAGTACAACAGAGGCAGAGTGGGTAAATAATGGAGTAAGGTATAGACTGACAAAACAGAAGGCCAAGAAAACTATTTCAGTGGCTAAAGGTGGAGCATACCAGAGTATATATAGGGAATTGGATACGTTCAAGGGAGCACAAAATTTTTTCAAGATAGCAAGAGATAGGGCACGGGAGATGGAGGATTTCAACCAAGTATGCTGTATATTCGATGAAGCAGGACAGGTACTTACAGAGGTCCAAACCATCAAGTGGAGATGGCAGAGATACTTTTATGTCTTATATAATGAAGACATATTGGTCAATATAGAGTTAGGCGAACCCTTCGTGTTGGGACATTTTCTAAATGGGTACTCATAGGAGAGGATCGCAAGGCAAGAGATTATAAAGGCTTTGAGGGGGATGGGGAGCAGAAGGGCTGTAGGGTTGGATGAGATGCATATAGAGGTATGGAAGTGAATAGCAGTTGTAGGTATTGAGTGGTTAGTTCATCTTTTTAATTTGATCCTCGAGTCAACTAAGATGCTAGATGAATGGAGACTGAGTAGGTTAATCCCTTTATACAAGGCTAAAAGAGACATCCAACAATGTCACAACTATTGAGGTATCAAATTACTAAGTCATACTATGAAGCTGTGGGAGAACGTCATTGAAAAGAGAATCCGAAGAGCTGCTTCTATATCGGCCAACCAATTTGGCTTTATGCATGGTAGGCCCACAACAAAAGCAATACATCTACTCCGAAGACTAATGGAATGCTACAGGGAATGAAAATGGAATTTGCATATGGTTTTTGTAGATTTGGAGAAGGCATATGACAGGATTCCAAAAGAACTCATGTGGAGGTGTTTGGAGGCAAAGGACATTCTTAGGACTTATATTAGGGTAATTGGGGATATGTATGAAAGAGCATTGACTAGCGTAAGGATGATAGGAGGCGACACAAAAGAGTTCTCTATTGGTGTTGGACTATACCAACGCTCGGCTTCAAGTCCTTTTTTGTTCACATTAGTGTTATATGAACTTACCAAAAATATTCAAGGAGAGATACCTTGGTGTATGTTGTTTGCTGACGATATTGTCTTGATGGATGAGATCAAGGAGGGGGTAAATGCCAAGTTAGAACATTGGAGAGAAGCGTTAGCATCGAAAGGTTTTAAAATGAGTAGGTCCAAGACGGAGTATTTAGAATGCAACTTTTCGAGTAGCTAGATGGTACAAGAGGCAGTGATAGCAATTGATACTAACATCATACCACAAAAATCGAGTTTTAAATACCTCGGATCCATCATTCAGAGGATGGTAATATCAATGATGATATATTACATCGTATTAGATTTGGGTGGGGCAAATGGCGGAGTGCATTAGGTGTTTTGTGTGATAAAAATATCCCCCTAAAACTCAAAGGGAAGTTTTATAAAATGGTAATTCGACCAACCATGTTTTATAGGGCAGAGTGTTTGCTAACAAAACATAGGCATACACGACAGTTGTGGTAGTAGAAATGTGCATGCTTATATGGATGTGTCATAGTATAAAAAGAGATAGGGTACAAAATTGTAGTGAGAGACATACTACAGGTGCTTAGTATTGCTGACAAGTTAAGAAAGACAAGGCTTAGGTGGTTTGGGCATATTTGTAGGATGCCCTCGAATGCTCCAGTACAACACTGTGAGAAAATAAACCTTAGTGGCTACAGGAGGAGAAAAGGGAGGCCTTACAAGAACTGGAAGGAAGTGATCAAGAAAAATATGTCAGAATTAACCCTCAGTGAGGTAGTGGCTAGAATTAGGAAAGTCTGGCATGATAGGATAAGGGTAAACGACACCCTTTAAAGTCCTTGCACCTTATACTTACTGTATAGAAAGTCCAACTCAATGTCTTCTATGCCTTTGCGAGTTGCAAGTTTTGGTCAAGGCTTTCGGGCCATTGACTTGCATTTTTAGGTCAAATGTAGTGGGGAAAGATCCCAGCGATGGCTATTTATGACCGTAGGATTATCGTATCCTTAGGGTATAAGGTACTAGCAGATTTGGGCACTATCAGGTATATCCTTATGTATTTATTGGAATTTTATTTACTTAAATATTTTGCATGCGTTTTTTCCATGTTAGATGTAGTAGGGAAAGATCCCAGCGATGGTCATCTAAAATTGTAGGATTGTCATATCCTTAGGGTAAAAGGTACTAGTAGATCTGGGCGCCATCAGGAATATCTTTATGTATTTATTTGAGTTTTATTTCCTTAAATGGTTTTTTTCATCACTATTTTCTTGTCACATCTACATTTGAGTCTGTTGGAAACAGCCTCTCTACTATGTAAGGATAAGACTGCGTACTATTAGACCTCCCCAGACCCCGCTTCACTATAGGACTTTGGACTGGGTGTGATGATGATGATGATGACGACTTTAAGATCTGAGTTACAGTCTTATTAGCTCCATAATGTCCTGCATAAGGTTGAAAACAATCTAGAAGGGGGGTTGAATAGATCTTTTAATCTTTTCGCAAAGTGCTACAAAAACAGAGAATTAAAACACACAAAATAAACAAGCAAAATTGAAATGTAAAAGAGTAGGGAAGAGACACAAACATAGTGTTTATAGAGGCTCAGTGCTAAGACCTACGTCCTCTACCTAAGCTCCCACTTAGGATTTTGTCAAAGCTCTTTACTACAAGCTTTTTAGTTCAGTGTGAACTCTTACAACTCAACTTGACTTCCGGCTCAAGCTACGCCTTACAAATGATTTGTTTTCTGGCACAAATCCTACCTCTCAAGTGATTTTCTCTTAATCACTCAGCTCACAATAATAACAATGATAGAAATGAAGTAGTAAAGCTCAGTACAACTTAATACAATTAGAACA
>JAOSBK010000074.1:116745-127840 GCA_027568895.1 Erythroxylum shatona | reverse complement strand
AAACACTCGATCGCAAAAATGCACTATCAGCTCTACCCGTACCAATATGCTCATCGCATCGGTAACGGGATGTTACAAAGAGCAAGGGAAAAGGCAAGCTTGACTTGCTATTCGCGAGCTAATTAGGTGGGTAATGTATTTATATTTAACGTATAATTGAGAAAATTCTTGCCTATGTATGTGTATGTTATTCTTTTCTTGAAATTGATTTGCGAGAAATTGAAATCATTGTGAATGTTTGGAAATGTATAGTGATTATGTTATTCCTTGGAAAAGGTTATAACTTTTGAGTTAGAAAAAAAAGAAGAAAAGCATGAAAGTTTGAGCAGTTGATAAAATGATTCTAAAAATGATTATATGCTTTGGTTGGGCAAGAGAGGAACCAGTTCTATTAGTCACACGCACTTTAACCTATAGCCTTCTCCCGGCTGCCTACTTGAGGCCACGAGATCTTGAGAATTCAGACTCGTTTTATTCACGGAGTAAACTTTGGTTTCTCTATTTCGTTCTATGGAACTCTCGAGCCACTTGCTTCTTCTGCTTTTTGCTTCTTCTGCCTTTCGCTTCTTCTGCCTTTGCCTTCTTCCACCTTTCGCTTATTCTGCCTTTTATTTCTTCTGCCTTTCACTTATTCTGTCTTTCGCTTCTTCTGCCTTTTGCTTCTTCTGCCTTTTTCTTCTTATGTGATGATATCATCTTCTTTTGTGTTTTGCTTCTTCTGCCTTTTTGCTTCTTCTGTGATGACATCATCTTCTTTTATGTTTTGCTTCTTCTATTTTTGCCTAGACTATCTTCTGCTCCATTTTTGACCCTTCAGAACATAGAATCGGTCTTCGAGGTCTTCATAAAAGTTGTAGACCTTAAAGTCCTCTTTCAAACCGTCTAAAGAATACCTTAATCCAAGTTCTCTAGGGGAAGTTTTGCTAAATGTCCCGAAATAAGTATAGTATAGTTGAGGACAAGTACTGCTTCTGAATGCTAGGCTTCGGAAGCGGAGTCCAACAACCACATTGTGCAATAGGAAAATAGGTTAGTCTGGGCCATAAGCACGTAAACTCGTGCATTTAACCTATACTATGTTATCCCTAGGGATGCTTAATCATTAGTTTACCACAATTGAATTAGATGTACAAAAATTATGTATTTCAGTCTAGATTCTAGAAATGGGTTCATACATTAATCTATTTAAAGTGTTTAAATCATTCATACATAAATCTCAAACCAATAATCATGGAATAAAACAAAATTTCCAAAAAGGAGTAAGAACAATGCTACTAGATTAAATAAATCCCAAACATGTCCATTGGCCTTGATATCCCTTTTGAAATAAAAGGATGAAGTTTAGCTGCTAACAGCTCTCATAGGGGTAAGAATGTTCCCCCTATCACGTTTCTAAAATCTTCATACCTACTTTGGCCACTTAAATGCCCTTTTTATAATAAAATTAGGGTTTTGTCATAATACTTGGTTCGTTACATGGGTTCGTTACATGGGCATATAAGTGGTTGTGTGTTTGAAAATTGAAAGAATCGTGAACCTATATGTTCACACTATCTTATCAATCCACACACAGTTGTGTAGGTTGCAGAGTTGACTGAAATGTTATCTTCAAGCTCCTACAAGCTTCCAGTGAGTTACACGGTCCCATATGTGATTGTGTAAGTTGTAATAACCTTATTTCTTTCATTCTTTGTCCCATTTTCACCCCAACTCATCTCCTTCTTGTTCCGCAAAGGAAAATAAGATTGAACATCAATAGGATGGCTACAAGGATATGTTTTTAGCTTATTTTGATCTTGTTAAAACAAACTATGAACAAAATTGAGTATCTTAAGCACCACATAACATTAATCACTAAGCATTAGAGTAAATATATAGTCAATCAAGCACCATCAAGATTTTATAACAAATTTTATTCAAACATCTGAACTTCGCTAAATTTATTTAAGCATTTGAACTTTCTTTCAAACTATTGAAGCATCATTAAGGAATTAAATGGCTTCTATTTTAACTTGGAGAAATAAATAAGAGAACTTACCATTTTTTAAAAATAGAAAGGATGCCTTCTTTGCACCGAGACAAATCTAAAACAGCATATAAACATAGTTACTCTTAGAAACGGAAAGAAGTTACATATAGAAACGAAGCAAGTTAAGGAGAAGTCTGAGGAAATGCATAAGGAGGAAGAAAATTAATGTGAGAAACTTAAAATAGTGAAGGAGTTTAGACCTACTATTCTATACTCAACGAAATTATAAAAGGATTGTATGAAAGAGGAATTTGGTTAGTTTGTGGAATTTTTTAAACAACTTTTACATTAACTTCAATTTCATTAAAGCTTTTTCACAGATAACCAGCTATCTCAAATTTATGAAAGATCTACTATCAAACAAGAGGAAGTTGGAAGAGCTATCTACGATGAAACTAATCGAGGAGTTCTCAACCATCTTATGAAAAGAAAACTACCTAAAAAGCTTAAAGATCTAAGGAATTTTACTATCCTTTTCTTAATTGCTAGTTTATCAATTGAAAAAGTATTGGTAAACTTAAGGGTTAGCATTACCTTAATTCCCTATAAGTTGTTTAAGAAACCAAGGTTAGGAGAACATAAATCAACTAGAAAGAGTATCTAGTTAACTGATAGGTCATTCAAGTATCCTATGGGTGCCTTTGAAGACGTGTTAGCTAAAGTGGACAAATTCATTTTCCTATATGATTTTACCATATTTAATATTGACGACAATATTGATGTACCTCTTTTTTAGTCTATCCCTTTTTTAGCACTAATATGGAAATAATTGATGTAAGGAATGATAAATTGATGTTTAGAGTTAAAGATGATAAGGTTACTTTCAAGATATCTAATTCTTTAACACATTCTCTTAAGTAGGATGACACTTCCTATTTTTCTTAAAGTGATTGATTTTGCTATCTCAGATGTTGTTCAAGAAATCATTAGTGATGAATTATTAAAGCCATTAGTTTTCTAAAGAGAGGAGTTAATTCTCAAAATGAAAGATCCAAGCTATATTAAAGTGGGAATGCTAAGCTAGTGAAATTAAACAAGCACTTCTTGGGAGGAAAACTATGCTTATTTGGAAAAAATTTTGGTTAAAAATAAACTTTTTTCTTATTTTATGGTGTTATGGGTGTCATTTTTCATGTTTTATTCTTTACGTATGTTTATGGATTTTCATATTGGAAGCTAGGTGGAAATTTTGCATTAAAAAAAAGTTATAGAGAGCTACATACCAATCAACATACATGTCTTTGTGGTCCTGTTTGTCTACACACACATATAAAGTATAAGCAGAACCATGTCCCAAAAAGAGATAGAGTGCCAAAAAGTTATAGAAAGATACACAGGCACCAATGATAGTTATAGGTTGCATAATATTTTAATGGGTAGTTTAGTATATGTTTAGTTGTTAAATTGAATTATTAGTGAACATTTAGGTTAGGATTATGTTATTTAGTTAAATATTTTTGTTATGAATATTTTATGGGTTAGAGCATGCTACTGAGCTTAAATTTTGTGTATTTGAGATATCTCGATGTATTTGTTAGTTTTGAGAAAAAATATTAAAGAACGAAGAGAATCGGAGGAAGCCCGAAGCAAGGCCCAGGGCCACGATACAAAAGCTCGGTGGCTCTACAGAGAGAAAAAGTAAATGTCGTGATCATGGCACTATAGGCCACGGTCATGGCCTACATGACAGCAGACGTAGATCGGCTTTTAAAACTTAACTTTTTGGGAGATATTTCGAACTTTTAGGCCTGGGTAAACTATAATGTTTTCCCTAAATGGAAAATATATATAAAGAAAAGAATTAAGACCTAAAAGGGAGCCTCCATTTGGCACTTTGGGGAAAAAGCTAAAGAAGAGGAAGAAGGAAGAAAGAGAAGAAGAGAAAGAAAAAGGTGGAGCTTCAGTTGCTTTAACCTCCAATCCTTTAAGTTATTTTCTTTCTTTCCATATTTTATTTCATTTATTTGATGTAGATGGGATTGATGATAATGAATCTTGGTTTAAGGATATTCTAACTTCTTTTAGGGAATTTATACTTGATTTAATGTTAATCTTGTTGCTTTTGTTGTTAATGATGATGGGTGTTGTGATTATTTGTTGTATGTGCATGCTTTGCTAACAAATCGAGAGAGTGAATTGATAGAAAAATGATTAGATTAGGTAATGAGAGTTAAACAATCTAATAGGTCATACAAATAATCAAATCAACAATTTATGTGAAGAGAGATCTCATGTGAAGACCCAATAGTTTATTAGAGGACTCAACATCTAATTAGATGTGTGGGTTTTTTATTAATTGAGAGATTACAAATTTCATAATTCAATTAGGTTTATAATTTAGGGTTTAATGATTATAACTTGAGAGAGAGTAATTCACCTTTTAAAAGTCCAAGACCGACACCATATTAACTCAAAAGTGACTAAGTTAGCATTATTGATAGGATAAATCTTCTTTCGCATAATTTGTTAATCTTCCTTTTTTGAATTCCATTTGTCATTTGGTGGTGTTCAATTTTTATTTCTTTATGTTAATTTTCATTTTCAATCAATACATATCTGATTGTTTACTTTTCTGTTTAGATTTTATTTTCATTTTAATTATCCTTTTGGCCTTAGACAACTTAGAATTTGATTAGTTCACCAACTCCTCGAGAGATCACACCTCATATGCTAACTTAATGACCCTTGCACTTGTGGTATATTGAGGGATAAGAAATTGTAAAACTTGCCCACTGGATCATGTAGATCGATATTTTAACAAATACATCGAGGTACCTCAAATACATAAAATTTATGCTTAATATCATGCTCTAACCCATAAAATAATCAAAATACAAATATCTAACTGAATAACACAATCCTAACCAAAACATGCACTAATCATTTAATTTAACAACTAAACATATACTAAACTACCCACTAAAATATTATGCAACCTACAACTATCAACCAACACACCTATATTGCTAAAAAAATTACTATAAGTGACTTACATACTGCCCATAATGTCAAAACTAGGTAAGTTGTTTAAAAAATAGAAAGATCCATGGCCACCAACACGCTTATGTTCTTATTGTCTAACAAGTTTTATATAATAATAAAACTCTCAATACTATAAGTATACAAATTGTATCTTACAATATCAAAGTTATCATTCCCACAAGGACCATAAACACCTAAACAACTTGAAAAGAACTTTGTCTAAGGTATTAAGAATTGATTTGAATTCAAATAAATAACTGAAAGTAAAACAAAAAAACAAAGAAATTAAAGAATTGATAAATGAGCTACTAAAGAAATTGATATTGATCAATGTTAAAGACTTAAGAACTATTCTATCCTTATTTAGCTTCCCTTGATCTTATTGATTCAATTTCTATTTGATCAAGGATATCCTAAAGGTTTGATTACTATCTCTCAAGATCTAATCAAGTAACTTTAATTGAATTTGATATTTATAGAATTGTAATTTATTAATTCACAAAACTACTCTTAACTTATTCAGTTATATCTAAAGCAATCCTATATATAATTAATTTCACAACTAAGATCTCTTTCAATTACTATTTAATCTGATAATTATGGCTTTATTAAGTTACCAACTCTCATTGCACACCTTAACACAAATAAATTCATTCACTCTCTCGATATATTACCAAGCACAAGCATAATAATTATTACAAACATTCATCAAAGTATTGAATTCAATAGGAAATAAGGTTCACAAAATACTTTAGGAACAATCCCTAAAAAGGATCTTGAAACCCCTAATCATGTTAGACATATTAGAAATACAAATAAACATTTTATACAATGGAAGAATTAAAGGGAAACTAAAAAAAAAGAGTTGGACTTGGATTTTATTGAAGAATTTTAAAAGAGGTCCAATATATCTTTATTGTTAGTATATGATGAACGCTCAAAGAAAAATAAAAAATAACAATAAAAGTATAATATATGTTGCAAGCGTTAAAAAATATATTTTATAGTTATTGTACCAATCGAATTATGGTGTGAAGGACTTATGTTGTGAAGAACTAAGTTTCATGTAATTTTGTTTATCTAAATTCCCTTCAATGTTATCACCCTTTCATTGTCCTTAACATACCTTTACCTAAGCCTCATTATAACCTTGTAACAAGACCTTTTGATTTTTGTTTATAGTTTACTTATAAGTGGTGAATATATGATATTACTGCAAGTTTATGGTTAAGAATCTTTTTGTGCATTGATTTGAGAGTTTCTACACTTTCCACCCTAAAAACTTTAAGTGCATTGAGTGAATTATTGGTGAGGGTGTAAAAATTTTTCCTTTTCATTTCAAAATATTATATATGTGATTACTATATTAACTTATCAAGATTGCTTCTAGGATAACTTGAATTTAATTATATGTTAATTTGATTAACATGATATGATGATTTAGAGTGTGGATGAATAACTCAAGGATAATAAGGGATGAATGTTTGTAAGTTTGGTGATTTAGCCTATGATTTTCTTAAGGACGAGAAAAGATTTAAGTAAAGGGATGTTTTTCAAATGATTAATTAATTACATTTATATACCTATATTTAGTGTGTTTTGCTTATTATTTCACAGTATTTTTTTACACTTATTTTTCTTTAATTATGTTTTTAGATGATAATAATCTTTATAGACCAAAAGGAGAAGTACTCGGGTGAAATTGTGGCATGGAATGGAAGAATTTGGGCAATTTTGGCAATACACAGTTGTGTATAGTGATCGTGTAAGTCACTGTAAACGTGTGAAACTTTAAAGAAACTATTTTTCCCTTATGAACATACACGATTATTTATGTTACCCTAGTAAGCTTCTACAACCATATAAAGTCACAAATTAAAGGTGTTTTAAGATACATGATCACCTACACGGTTGTGTAAGTGAATGTGTATGTTCCATAAATCCTAGTTTTCACTATAAAAAGGATATCATTGAAAGTACGAAAGGGGGGGAGGAAATTAGAGTCATTAGAGACACCTAAAAAGGAAGAAGAAACAAAAAAAGGGCAACAGATTTTCCAACACAAGGAAAAGAAAAGAATTTCAAATTTCGTTCTCAACTATTTTCTTATTTCCTTGTTATTAATTGTAAAATATTCATGATGACAATTTTGGATCAGAAATTGGATTAATTCACTTGTGTTATGTTGTACAGTGAGAGCTAGTATCCCAATAGACCTTTAAACATCAAACTAATAGGCAATTAAAGAGAGACCTTAATTATTTATTAGTTATCTATAGGATTGCTTCAAATCCAAATGGAGAAGAAATAATGGTATGGAAGGTATGGAAGTTATAGCTTAATATTTTATAAAGTAATTAATTGATTTTATTTTTTATTTATTTTGTAGGAAACAAATCAACAATGCACTTCATCTGGAAGAATAGTCAGGGAAATTTTCCTTGCAGAGGTTTAGCTTAAATTACTCCGTAATAGTTTATGATAATTGTAATAAATATAATTGTCTTGGATACTAAATTTTCCAATTTTATTAATAAAAATTAGAATTTTGTACATTTTGGTTTTATATATATATATATATATTGGCACTAAAAATTTCGTATCATGTAAGACAACTTTTATTTTATGGCCATTAATGTAAAAAAATTTATCGATTAAGCAATTAAATTATTAAATTTAACAATATTATTTGTGGGAAACTAGATCACATTAGTAATAAATTTATTGTAAGATATAAGCTTGATTTAGTGATAACATTATTGTAGCATAAATTTGAAATTTGTGCTTAAATTTGTTAAATAATATGGTTATTTATGTAAATTTCTTTTATCACTAATGTAATTTTATTGTTGAATTGATAGTTTTATTTGTAACAATAATAAATATATTATTTACAATATTTTTTGTTAGAAGACAAAATCATGTTAACATTTTTTTCTTAAAATATTAGTGACCAATAAGTAATGAAAATTGATTAAAAAAAACACGAGTGGTAAATATTGTCACTATTTTTAATTATTTTAGTGACGATATTATTATCATAATAAAATTAAATATTGTTACGATTTTGTTCGTTATTACTTTTATATTATTTGTGTAGACAAATTTTTCATAAATATATAAAGTTACTGTAATCATATAATTTTGTCGCGCATTCTATAATTTTAATATCAGTATTTTTGTCATAAAAATGTTGCATAATTTTGACCATTTTTTTAAACTAGTCACTATTTTATTAATGGTGAAAGTATTTGTGATTGGAGGTGATGACTTTAAAAATTAGACACTATTAATAATAGTGACTAATATTATTACTTTTAGTGACAATTTTTGCTTTCACTAAAAATATATTTTCTTGTAGTAAACTAGTTTCCTAAGTTTGAAAATGATTTTCCAAATTTGAAAATTTTAAAATAAGTGATAATTTAGGTGCGAGCTAAAAAAGAAAGCAAGGAGGTAAAAATAAAACTTGTGATTGACAACCTAATAGGTCGAGATTTTACGTAAGGCTTAAAGAAAATGGTTGAGTACGTAAGAATTTATGGTATTACCTATGGTTTTAGAAATAAAAGTGAAATCCCTTTAAAAGAAAATAAAACTCTTAAAATGGATTAAAAAAGGTCTTAAAATTAAAATCCCTTAAAGTTGGATCCTAGAGGTTGAAATTAAGAAAATTCCTATAATTGTATCTTAGGACTGGTAATTAAAGAAAGAAAGTTTTGAAGTTGAGTCTTAGGACCTAGAATGAAATTGATATGTCTAAAAAAAGTATGTAAGGTTTGTTATCAGTATTTAGGGCTTTAAATAAATTTTGGATTTGATTTCGATGGGGGGAGAAATAATAGAAATTAAGGACTTGACTTAGGTTTTGGTTTGGAATTGAATATTCTATTAGTCTTATCTATCTTCTTAATGGTTTACTTTACCATTTCACACCGTCCAATCACTTAACAATTGATTAGAATAATAAGTAAAATTAGAAAATGAATATTTTAAAAGTTTATTATAGGCTTGGGCTTATGTTGAGCACTTTGACAATAAGAGGAGGAATTATTCATAATAAGATATTGGCTTGAATTGAAATGTTCTTATCATTTTTTTTATCCTTCAATAAAAAATATTCATTCTCTTTATAAAAATAGAAGGTATAACTAATAAAAATTTCTTTTTCAGTTTATCTCTAAAGTTGAATACATCATTCAATATATGTTTTTGATCTAATCTAAATATGAAAAAAAAAATTATAGAATTTGTTGCTTTGGAAATTATGTTAATTGTTAAATCAAGATTTATGAGAATATTTGGATTGACCCGAATAGAATATTTAATGATTTTCTAATTAAAGAGAATTTAATAATAGACGTTGTTAACATTCCATCTTTTTATATCAATTTATCTTTTCATTTTCTGCCAAAGGGTGACAACTAATAAAATTTTGTTCACCCAAAATCACATCGTAGAAAGTTTTTTATAAAAATAAAAGATAACTTGTTGGGCTTAAAGCCTGATGACTACTTTATATTATTTTTGCTTTCACCAATCTTTTTATTTACTTACCCATTCTTCTTCATTGTTTTAAGTTTTGATTTTATTTAATTTTGCTGATAGAAGACAGCCTTTGGACGAAGTGTTTCTCATGCATGATCTTAGGGGGCGCTTGGTTCATAGAGAGTAATGGGAATGAGAATATGAATGAATATAGTGAGGAATAGGAATGGATATAATCATTATAATTGTGATGGTTGGTTCAGATGGAGAAATGATTACCATTACCTTTGATGATGGTTGGTTTGTTAAAAATCTTGAAAACTAAAAATTTGTTAAATTTTTATTTTATATCAAATTATAAATATATTTTAATTAATTATATTTTATGAACCCTATTTATAATGACAAAATGTTTAAAATCAAGTATATTACGGTATTTCATTTCCAATAGCTGTTGAAGAAAAAATACTCCAATATTTTCTAGCATCAACGTATCCTTAGTTACATAATATCTTCAAAATATAGTTTCATAAACAAAAATGTTATACAATTCATCAACATAACCATAATATCCACCATTCCATTGCTATAGTAAAATCAAGAAATATAGTTTAATGCAATTTACATTCCTCTGATAATGCAAATGATGTAAAATATCTGTCCTATACATAATACTTTAACCAAAAGCCTTTAATTGATACAAAATAACCAGGTTAACACTACAAACATTATTTACATCATAACTACAAAAGACCGAACTAATACAAAATAACCTGGTTAGGCAACATCAATTGCATCATAAGTTTATAATAGTTACAAAAATAATAATATGCTTCCTCGAATGATTCATAGATTAGAAGATGGATAGAGGAATCCAAGTATAAAAGACTTTTTTAAATGACTTGGCAAAGCGAACAAAACCTGAACTTTGGCAGGATCATTACAGAATAATAGAGCAGCCTTCCCAACATCCATTTGAGATATGCCAATATTAAGAAGCTCACTCATGAGCTCTTGCATCTTCTCATCAGCTAAGGAATCAGATTTAGACTCCGCAATCAAAGCATTTGTAACAACTGCATATTGTGAAGCCATTTGTTTGCAAAAAGACTCAAACTTAACAGTGAAATTTTCTAACCTTGACTCAATAGCATTTTGAAGTGTTGTTGGTCTTTTTTTCTTGTAAGAAGTTTCCTTTCTTGGGGACAGGTTCTTTCGCCTTTTTATTCCATGGCTGTTTGAAGGAATAGCCGAGGATCCTTGTGTATCACATACCACCAGTTCATCTTCACTGTCCGATGAAGAACACACTGTCATATTCTTTGGGCTATTATCCTTAGCACTTGCTTCAGCTATATCCTTAGCTTTGAGTCCAGTCGCTCTATCTTTACCCCACACCATGTCAAGTTTTCGCAAATATGGGAATTTAAAGTTCCACATTCCAATTGCATTCTTGTGATTATGTAAAAAAATAATTACAAGAAGAAGAAGATTAAAAACGTAATAACAAGAAAATGTTATAATTATGAGAAAAGAAACTACTAAAATAAGAGTCCAATCAACTTTTGAGTTAGATGTCCTTACCAAGCACCATTC
>JAOSBK010000074.1:94280-111522 GCA_027568895.1 Erythroxylum shatona | reverse complement strand
GTTGGATGATTTTAAAGTGTTCAAGTTATTTAAATGGAATCTATTTCTAAGTTGTCTATAATGGTAAAGAGCAATGATTTGAAAATACACCAAGCAAAAGAACATCACATTACATATGTCATACATAATTGGTTGCAATCAAAATTAATTACAACAAACACTCAGTGCCAAGATATACTTCCGACAACACAAGGCATAATCCAAAGTTGCTCCTAACAATTCGATACATGATAGCATAATGGAGATTAAATTCAGAAAATATCAAATACCTGTCAAAAGAAACAGAAGAAAATCTTTGGAGATATATGCAACCTCTCATCGATCAATAACAACCAAGGATTCCTAAACAAAAACAAAGAAACAAGTTAAAAACTTCGAAAGGAAATCAGAGGATGATCCAAAACCCAAAAAAATTTTGTGGATTTGCAAGCATCAAGCATTACAAACTATGAAAAGTGATTCTGCATTTTAATTTTGAAGAATGAATTTGCCATATGTTTGAAACACAATATGGAATGAATGGATAGAATTCAATTCCATAAACTAAACTGATATTGCTCAATAACAATTTTTATAGAATTCATGAATTTATAAATGAATCGTATATTACTCAGAAGTTTGGAACATAACATGAGTACTCAAATTATAACATGAACTTCACCAACCTTAAAACCAACTCTCAGTCTCATGCATCATTTTTTGAGTCATTTATATGCAAACATGTTCACCTATTTAGCATACAATGCATACACATTATGGAACCAAAAACTACAACAGATGCTGGCAACTAACACCTTTCTCACCTATTTAGCATACAACCAAATCCCCAAAACATATCAGTCTATAAACCAGTTCATATCATCCCCTCTGAAATTTGTGAACCATTAAAACACAGAAAATTAAATAAATCTCCCAACAAGATCCTTCTTCCCGAAAGCAAAAGCAAGAAACTTGAAACCCCAGAGATGAAGGAAACTCAAAAACCCAGTGGGCATGCATGAACAAAAAGTGGGTCTCCGATCAACGAGAAAATGAATCAATCAAGTGAAGAGGGACAGAGAGTAGAGCAACCAGTTCTGGGTTAGAAGAAGAAGAAAATGTACAATAGCATTTGCGCAACTAGAGAAACGTCAAGCAAGGAAGAGCGACATTTTTCCAGCATAAAATAAAATACTTATTTGACTACCGAGATGAGACAAACATGTTGGGAAAGAAGGGCAGCGTGCGAGAGAGAAGCTGCGAGACTTGACAGTCGAGAGAGAGATTTGACTTCGTGAGGGAGAAGGGTGGAGATCCAAACGAACAGAGAGACGAGTGGGGTAAAAAAGAGAAACAACTGAGTTTTGTTTTCGGAGATAGGGACAAACGTTTTTGTTCCTCCGAAAAGTCCTCCGATTTTGGAGGAACAAAAACGCTTCTCCCTGCCATCCGGGGACAGGGGACAAGATTCCGGAGACAGCAACCAAACATGGGGGAGGGACATGATTTTTATGTTTTGTCTGCTATCCTCACTAACGGGGACAACAACCAAACACTACGTTAAGAAACAAATCATGATCAAATCACAAGCGCAGCGGAAAAATAAAATTTTACGATTTTCAGTGAAAGCTTGATAATTGAATACATTGAATAAATAAACTCAAATCATAAAATATGAAATCGTACTTTATGATCAATTTTCCTGTTGAAACCTTTTTTAAATTTGTTCGATGTGTCAATCACAAGCTGTCTATACTTCCAACTTCTAGCAGTATGTACTATCTACATAGTTATTTCTTAACTCTTATGAGGAATTAAGCAAGAGTACTAGTACCCTTAAGTTTATTCCTATTTATTGAAAAAGCATTAGGTTTTTAAATTTTCTATTACAATTAAATACCTTTGTTATAATTAAAGTTAAACTCTGATTATAATTATTTAATTTTAATAAAATCAAATATCTCATATTTGATTTCTAGAGTTTCTCAAAATTTATAATTAAGTTCAACTTAATTAAAATTGATTTTTTCTGATAAACAACTCTTTATGTACGTGACTCATTATGTTCCTAATATATTGACAATGATTATAAATTATAATTAGAATTCATAAATAGAATTAGATAAATTAAAACTCCTTTTAATTTATTTTTAATTATCCAATTAAAAATTTATAATCATAAATCAAAATTGACGTCTAATAACATGTCATGAACACCCAAATATCAGGAATGTTAAAGTAGTTCGACTTAACCTATCTATGCATGTTTATGATGTATAATTTAATCCTTTCATCATTCAATGTTCTAATTAAACATAATATAGATATAATGTTTACTCTTTTGTATCTAAACATGTTCGTTCTTGCTAATTAGTAATTAATATTTGAAAATATTTTTTCAAATGTCAATTCATTTTAACCATAGAATTCTATAAATCATAACTAGTTAAGAACAATAGAATATTCTCTCTAATTACTTTAGCATAACGATTCCTTATTGACTTACTCAACTATCCCCATATGGTTCAGACTACATCTAAGTACTACCGACCAAATAATCCTAGGATAGCTCATAAGTAGCATCAAAATATAGTAATTCTCACATGATATACCTTGGTAATCTCAAGTCTAAGGTTCAACTATACAACCATCATTATGAGAAAATCTACAGACACATAAGTATAATATTCTATTTGGGATCCTCATTGTTAGGTTAGTTCAGTGACTTATTTACTAATAAGCACTCACACATTAGTTTAAATATCTGCATATTTTAATATATGAGATCCATTACTTTTTTCATAAGAAAGAAATGTAATTTGTGCTAGTTTTATCATTCCATCAATATCTTGTCTTGTTGAAACTACAACTTGGAATATTTAGAAATAATACATAAATGCAAATTGAATATCATAATTATGATCTCATCATAATTTCAATTACATAGCAATTATTTTATGTATTTTACCTTTAATTTTAAAACATCAAATGTAATTAAACATAAAGAAAAAATGTCTTTATTAATTAAATAATAATGTCATTCATCATATTGTAACCAATTGATTGGTTGCAAGGACATAAACTAATAATATAATGATACTAGCTATTTATTATAATTACGTTTAGTATTGTCTAACCAAACTTCATAACTAATTGAAATCATTGTTTAAACTGTAGTTAAATCATTCTGCTTATAGTTTATAGATATTATACTTCATAATGTTACTGGTGACATAGGAGACTTGATAATAGCTCAAAGTGGAGATAATTTTTATTTAAAGTTTATGTGGAACTACTTTGTGATGCTACTTAGTTATATCTCTATCAATAGCTGTAGTTGTAGTTGAGTCTTTTGAAAGCTTATAAATGAAAAGTGAAAAATGTTGCTAAGAGGTTATGCTTTAATGTTTGGGCCGTTTTGATTGCACTTCTACTTTTTTGTCCTTTTTTTTTAGTTTTTAGTTTTCTTTTTTGTTTTTAATTTCTATTTTTTCAAATAAAAACCAAAACTTGTTTGATTGTTAATATCAATGTAGTTATATTTTTATTATTGATGATAACTATATATTAGATAAAACTTTAAAATAAATTATTTTTAATTAATTAAATTTATTTTAATTTCTTATATAATATTTATTAATAAATTATCAATAAAATTACTTTATTTTATTAAAATAAATAATTTAATATTTATTTTAATTATTAAGTCAAATTTTATTGAAAACTTATATATTTTGAAGATATTTTAAATTTAATTATATTTGTTAATAACTATTAATTTAATTATATAAATTAAATTAAATTTATTAATAATTAATTTTAATTAGTTAAATATATATTATTAAATAAATTATTCATAAATTTTATTAATAATTAATATATTAATCAATTAAATAATATATATATTTATTTGATAGTAAATCATATTATAAAAACAAAAACAAAAAGTTAAAATTGATTTTCATAAATTAAAAGTGCAAGAAACCAAAAACACAAATAAATAGGTTTTTAATTAAATTTGAAAAAAAAATAAAAAACCAAAAATATAAATAGAAACAACCAGGGCCCTTAGGTTCCTTTCAGAATTGTTTATTATCTTTGAAATCTTAAGAGATGACCAATCCTAAAGTGCTCGACCACTTAAGATTTTTTGTCAATCCAATGCCCCACCTTTTAAATTTTTACAATGGAGTGACCAACCTTTTAATAATTTGTTGATTTGACTAATAGAAATTTTGTTGTGCACAATGTGAAGCTATTCACCTGAAAAAAAATATCTTTACTTAGTCTAATTATGATCGTTATTTTTCAAATAGACATTTACATATCATGAATAACAATAATTTCTTTAGTTAAATTAACAAATTACTAACAAAAATAACGTTTTGAATTGAACTGAACTATTAAGTGTTTAAAAGATTAGTCATTCAATTAAAAATTTTAAAAGTTTAGACTGGTTTGGAAAAATCCCAAGTTGGACATTTAAGGATTGGTTATCCTCAATCTTAAGAATCTTAACCTCATTACATTAACTTAATATAAGAACTTAAAAATATTAAGTCAATTAGATAAGAGAATATATTCTATAAAATTTATGACTTTAATGAAAAAAATCAATTATATAAGAAAATTATAATATTAAGAATTGATCAAGAACAAAAATACATGTATAATGAGTTTAATATTATCCAATGAAAAAGAATAGAAACCTAATTAACTAATTCTTGAATCAGATATAAAATGGTATTACCAAAGGACAAAACAAAAGGTTTACAGAAATAATTAAGATCAAGATGGCACAAAGAAATTTATCTCACTTATAGAAGTGATGCATTACTCATAGTCACTTATATATTTAATAGCGATTCATAAACGCAGTTACAAATACTTCATAAAAGTTATGGACAAGTAGAAGACCTCATATGACAAACCTAAAACCAAAAGTATATACTGCCTACATTTGTAATCTCTATTATAAAAATGAGAATCTAGGCTTTAAAAAGAAGAAAAGTATCTTTATTACATATTATAGGATATGTATTTATAGGTGAAGAAGGTAATGAAGGAATAATTGAATTTAAATTATAAGATGATGTCACTTTTAAAAAATAAAGACTTTTCAAAGTAAAGTGAAATATAAAATGACATATTTTTATATAAGACTCATGATTAAAATGACTATGTTATGTAAAATCATGAAGGGGACTATATCTGAGTGAGAGCAATCTAGAGAATAAATAATTGAATTAAGATCAATTTAGTACAACTTAATGAAAGTTTACCTATTTTATATGATTTGAATGAGAGTAATCAAAATCTTTATGAATATGTATCTTATAAATCTTGTTTACGTGTCAGTAATTGTCGAATAATTCATCAAAGCCATTTTTGAAATAGAAGAAAAAATTTATATGATTATCTTAGAAGGAGAGGGTGAGCCAAGGAATGTAAATGAGACTCCTAATGGTCCTATTAAATAAAAAAATCCATGAAATCAATAAAGGAGGAAATTACTTATCTAAGGTTCAATCAAGTATTAGATTTGGATGATTTCCTTAATAATCAAAAAGTTATTAGGAAGAAATGGATTCTCAAAATAAAGTAAAAGATTGATAGTAGTTTCGAATGATGCAAGGTGCACCTTCTGGCTAAAGATGTAGACAATATGAGGAAATTGATTATAAAGAGACATTTTTACCAGTTGTAACGTTTACTTCGATCCAATTGATCATGACTATAATAGGCAACTTGGATCTTAAGTTACATCAAATATATGTAAAGATAATTTTTTCTTAATGAAGAATTGTAAAACAAATCTATATAGAACAACTTGTAAGATTTAATCAGAAAGGAAAAAAGCATAAAGTGTGTCAATTGTTGAAATCAATTTATAGTTTTAAAGTAGTCTTTAAGATTGTGGAACATTCATTTTCATAATGTCTAATATGCGTTTAATTGATTGTTCATTTATTCCAGAACACTTAGTGATTAATGATATAAAATACTTAAGAGATTCACTTTAGTTCATATTTGGTTTTATGTACAATTTAGAAGTGAAAAAGTTAGAGTGAGTTGAAGGAACTATATTTGAGCCATCTTCTTGAGATTCACACTCATTTGTCTTTATGGAGTGAGAAGGATTAGAGCAAGAGAAGGCAAGAAAATACATAAAATAAAGAGCATGAAGAATGAAGAGTGTAGAGCATGGCTCAAGACCATGCATGAAATTGTCATGGTTATGAGACACGTCTCACAGCCATGAGAAGTGTGTCATAACATTATACAACTTGCATCGGCATGACATTTAAGTCACGCCTATGCAAGATGGCTTACGACTATGAGTCCCATGTCTCACATTCACGGTCGTGAACAACATCATGCATGCCTGTGACTACTATATAGTTGTCCCAAACCTTACTTTACAGTATAAATACATCGTTTGACAGCAAAAATGATATGATTTCATTTGGGGGAAGCATTTTTGAATGGCAAACTCTTGATTTTAAAGAGAAGAAGGGCAAGGCTCCATTCCTTTGGAGAACCATAGAGAGTTTCTTGACATTGGTTCGGGGAATATCGATACCGAAGAACCCGATTAAGCATTTCTCTCATTATTTTTATTATTATTTCTCTCTTAGGGATTGATTATGTTATCCTATGTCTATTATTGAGGGTTTTGTAAGAATGATTGAAAGATTTATTTGATTGTTTTTATGTATGAACCCCATTGCTAGAATTTCAATATAATCTATAATTGTTATGTTGAGATTCATTTGGGGCAACTAATGGTTTTTAATCATTAAGGATAACATAAACTAGGTTAAATGACCTGAGCTTGTGTGATTGTTTCCTTGATTAATCTGTTTTCCTAACTCATAATGTGGCTGTCCAATTAAATCTAGAGAGCTTGTTCTAGGTTATTCGATATTTAGGTTTAATTGATGAGCTCTTCTTAATTAAACATGACTTAAGGAAAAATCGGGATTAATAGAGCTTATTGTTAACCTACAATTAATAGTTGCTAGGAGAGGTAAGAAAACAATAATTCAATGAAGTATGTTTGATTGTGTGCAGGCTGAGATTGAATCAATAATTAGGTCCTTAATGAATTCATCACTTTTTATTGTTTTCTTTAATTTTTTTCATTAGTTTAATTTCATTTTATTATCTTATTTGAAACCAAACCAAACCAAACCCCCCATAACCTAAACACTGATTATTTTCAGTACAAAAGCTAATCAAACACTTTCTGGGGGATCGACCTAGAATTACCACTGCTATAGTTGTAGATTTAGTTATTTTGAGTAATGTTATGATGCACTACATCAAATTTCGACATCGTTGCTGAGGATTGTGATGCTTTAGTTTTTGTTTTTGATTTTAATTGGTGTTTTGTATATATTTGTTTATAATTAGTTTCTTTTAAGTTATTTCTTAATCTTTTCACTTTTTGTTTAGTATTTGTGTGAAAAAATTTCGTGAACAGAAGTAATATTTTCTAAAACTCATATTCCTAATATTATAACCAAGTTTGGAGTGATCATATGAACTTTAGTTATGGATGAGATAATCATCAAAATTACTTCCTTGATAGTTTGTAGCATGCACAACAATTCCTTTATATACCAAAAGCTTCTTATTACGACTCAGGTCCATCTCTGGAAGAATTACTTAATGATATAACTGCTAACAATATTCAAGTTCATCAAAATAATTTACATATTCAGTAGAATACTCTACAATTCCAGCAGGATGAAAGGCAATTTTGACAGGATACAAGGTCAAGTGTCCAAGATTAGGAGATGTAACAAAACTCGTGTACATCTCTAGAAGAATTAGTTAATGTTTTTGTTGCTAATACTTTTAGTAGGAAGAGACGCAATTCCAGCAGGAAACAAGTTCTAGAATTCAGAACTTGGCAAGCTAGATGGGTTAGTTGGCAGAAGTTGTCAACTGTCTAGCATCACAAAGTGCAGAGATAGAACCATCTCAACCTGAGGAGTACCCAAGGGACGTTAATGCAAAGACCTTACAGAGTGAAGAGGAGCTTGAGAATCTTGAGAGACCTACTTAAGGAATTGCTTGTGTCGAAGAAGTGGAGGAGAAGCTCGAAGGAGCAAAAGACATATCATTTAGCTTAAAGGTGAGTACTGAGTCCATAATTATTTCTAAGATTAACCTTTCACCTTTACCTAACAAATTGGAGAGTGTAAACAAGGAGAAAAAAGGTGAAGAGACATTCAAAATATTTTAATAGTGTGGGGACTTGGTAAATATTGAGATTTTGAAGATAAGGAATATGCTCGAGGTCATCAACATAGGCCCTATTTGGAAGAACCTCAAATTGAGGAAGCACACGTGGCGCCCGAAGATCACAATTTTATTACATAATTAGGAAAACAAGGAGTTAAGCTAGCAACAATAAACAAAGGTGCTTCTTGGGGGGCATCCTAAAGGAAGTTAATTTCTTTTCCTTTATATTTCTGCATTTGTTTCTTATATGCATGTGTGTTTTTTAATTTTATTTGTTTCTTACTTGGTTTTTTC
The DNA here is from genome assembly GCA_027568895.1 of Erythroxylum shatona. Classification (NCBI taxonomy): domain Eukaryota; kingdom Viridiplantae; phylum Streptophyta; class Magnoliopsida; order Malpighiales; family Erythroxylaceae; genus Erythroxylum; species Erythroxylum shatona. Next base: position 102,996 of record JAOSBK010000074.1, on the reverse strand, counting down.
TAAGTTTTCAACAAAAAGAGAGAGAGAATCAAACAAATAAACAAGCATTTTCTCTTTTTATATTGTTTTAAGGACTATATAGTCACAATTAAAAAGTGAATTGACTAGAAAAATCTATGACAACTTTAGCATATACTTTTACTCTTGTGATTGACCAATATGTATTATATTTAGAAGAGTATTGACTAGTATTTGACAAAAGCTAGTGAGATTTTGAGCTTTTATAGACTGACACATCTATATCAATCTCATTGTCTTTTATTTATGTATGACCTTTATGACATGTACATCTAGACTTTGCTTTGATTTTCTATTCAAGACCACATTTTTATCATATGTGTGAATATAGAAATGATAGAGGCATTCTTTGTTTCATAAGTTACATAAACCAAATAGCCTACCTATTTATATGATTTTCCTTTTGATAAGCCCCCTTGAGCTTTATTTGCCTTTTCTTTTTGTGTTAACCACATTACATGCTTTAAACTAGACCAAATGTCCTATCTAAGTTTTAAAGCTAGTGTAGCATTTGTTAATCATTAATGATTGTGGATGCACAACAGTATGAGTGTGGAAGTGTGCATATGTGTGAGATGGTTGTGATTATTAGGCTGCTATTTTATATCTTATCAATGAATTTCCATGTTGATGTAGCTTCTTTAAGAAAAACAGCAAAGAAAAAAGAAAAGAAAAAGAAAAAGATTTTTTTTTTGAATAAAGTATCAAGGAGGAAATGCATATGTTTTACAAAGTTATTTATGATTAGTTTTCCCTCCTAAAGTTGTATTAAATTGGTAATTTCTATATGATGCATATAAGGTAGATGTGGCTTTGAAGGATCACTCCTTGTAGTTTCAATGTATTGTAATCAATTGTATGAGTGACTCCTTTTAGTTGATTATGCTTCATGTGGTTTATAGTATGAGAGCCTGAATTTGAGTTATGAAACATAATTTTTTGCATTAATCATAATTGATGTACACAAATTTGAGTGAATGTTGGTTTTTAGTGGTGTTATATTGAGTGTTTTTCTTATTACACTAGTTTTGATGGCTTTTACACTAAATTATCTAAATACATCTCACCTTAACCCTTGCGTACATTGCAACCTTAAAAAGGCCTTTGATTCATGATTATGCATGTGAACCTTAGCGGAGGAGAGAAGAAATGATAAAAAGTTGTGGAAGGTCATGATTATGAATGGTATTTAAGTGTAACCATGAATATATCTTGTTTAAACACATTTTGTCCAAGTCTACCTCTAGATTGCTCAGTTTCTAAAGGTGAAGATGTTGAATGGTCATAAGTAAAAGAGTTGATTTTTGATTTCTTGCTATGATTTTTGAAAGTTATTCGTCTTTATTTATGATTATATATTCTTGAAAAATATGAGAAATATTATGTTTTGCCTGAGGACGATCAAAAGTTAAGTGTGGGGGAAATTGATTTATGCTTAATTGATTATACATTTATTCCATAACAATGAGTGATTAATGATATGAAATGTTTAAGATGTTCACTTTAGTTCATATTTGGTTTTAAATGCAATTCGGAAGTGAAAGAGCTAAAGTGAGTCAAAAGCACTATATTTGAGTCGTCTTCTTGACATTCACACTTAATTATCTTCATAGAGCAAGAAGGAGAAGGATTAGAGCAAGAGAAGACAAGAAAATAATAAAATGAAGAGCATGAAGAATAAAGAGTGTAGAACATAGCTCTTGACCACATATGAAATTGTCATTATCATGAGACACCTCTCACGGCCATAACAATTGTGTCATCATACAAGGTGGCTCACGACTGTGAGTCCTATGTCTCACTCTCATGGCCATGAAAAACATCTACACTCCCGTGACTACTATACAGTTATCCCAAACGCTACTTTTTAGTATAAATACATCGTTTGATGATAGAAATGATATATTTTTGTTTCGAAGAAGCGTTTTTGAATGGTGAGCACAGTTTTGATGAGAAGAAGAAGCAAAGCTCTATTCCTTTTAAGATCCATAGAAAGCTAGCTTCTTGACGCTAGTTCGCAAGTGATATTAACACCAAAGAACTTGGTCAATCATTTCTCTCATTGTTTTTTTTGTTCTTTCTCTCTTAATGATTGATTATCTTATCCTATGCCTATTTTTTGGGTGTTGTGTAAGAATGATTTAATGTTCTATTTTATTATTTGGATGTATGAACCCATTGCTTGAATTTCTATATAATCCGTAATTGTTATGTTGAGATTCATTTGTAACAACTAATAGTTTTTAATCATTAGGAATAACATAAATTAGGTTAAATGACCTGAGCTTGTATAATTGTTTCCTTGATTAATTTATTTTCCTAACTCATAATGTGGCTGTCCAATTAAATCCAGAGAGCCTGTTCTAGGTTGTATGATAACTAGGTTTAATTAATGAGCTATTCTTAATTAAGCATGACTTAAGGGAAAACCGGGATTAACAGAACTTGATGTTAACATACGATTAATAATTGCTAGGAGAGGTATGAAAACAACAATTCAATGAAGTATGTTTGATTGTGTGTAGGTCGAGATTGAAACGATGACCAGGTCCATAATGAATTCATCACTTTGAATCACTTTTTATTGTTTTCATTAGTTTAGTTTAGTTTCATTTTATTTTCTTATTAGAAACAAAACCAAATCCCCCTCACATAACTCAAACACCAATTATTTTCATTACAAAAGGTAACTGAATACTCTCTATCAAATCGTCCTAGACTCACCACTATTATAGTTATAGGTCTAGTTATTTTGAATAGTATTACAACTCGCTACATCAATGTCTTCATGATTTTCACATGATTGTTGAATATTATTATATAAATTAAAAGATTCAAAGATAAACTTCCAATTTTATTTTTATATGCAGATGACTTTTTGATTGCTTATAATAAATGTGAGTTAATCAAAAATAAAAAATGATTATGATCCAAGTTTAAAATGAAAGATGTAAATGAAATTATATACATTTTTAGAGTAAAGATGTCAAGAGATCACTCAAAGATATCACTGTCTCTTTCACAAGCAATATAATTCTAATGTAGTTGGAAAATCTCATAGATCTAATGATATGTACAAGATTAGATATTTGTTACGTTGATGGAATGGCAAATAGATATTAGTCAAATATAGGTCAAGCACATTAAAAAGCTATAAAGACAATATTGAAGTATTTAAAAGGTACTATTAATTACACATTCTATTATCAAGGGAATGACTTACGCATGCTAGGTTATACAGATTTAGATTGGGGAGAAAATTTAAATAAGATAAAATCTACCTCTACAATTGTTTTCTTGCTTAATATTGGTCTAATAGTATAGAAAAGTAAGAACTAATTCTATGTTACTTTTGTCAATAATAAAAATTGAATATATAGCATGTTTAGCTGCGGTAGAAGAAGTTGTTTGACTTACATATTTTTTTGATTCATTTGGGGGTTACTGAAATCAAAATTTATCTAACAGTAATTAATTGTGACAATTAAGCAACAACATCTTACACCAAAGATCCCAATTTTTATTACAAAATTAAGTATATATATACATATATATCTAAGTATAATTACGTAAAATATACAATTGGACAAGGTGAAGTGGCATGAATTATATATCTATATGTGATATAATGATAGATCCAATGAAAAAACTAATTTTTTAGTATTCATATATTGGATATGTAAAGTTAATAACATAATGTAGATATTGGTATTTTATTGATAAGCATCTCTAATTGCACGTTTATTCATTTTATTATCATGTCTAAATGCAAAAATATGTGTTGACGATATTTATTAAGTGATAATCATTATATACGATATGATTCTAAATTATGTTTCCTCAATGTAAATTTTTTTGAATGTGATTAGAAGAATATATCATAAATATAAGAGATTGATGCTTTTATATAGGCAATCACCTCTTCTATTTGTAGTAAATGGAAATGAAACAATTTTTAAAGTTTGTTTAAAACAAAAAATAGTTTGAAATGATCAAATGAATACTATATTTGTTTTAAGTTGCCAAATGAAAGTTCTAATAATTATGAATTTTAGAATAGACTAGCACACTTAGGTAAGTATGCTTGAACTAATATTTGTACAACATTTTAATAATAAAAGACATCCATTCTAAATAAAAAAATCAATACCATAATACACAAGTGTTACCATATTATATAATCATTTATAAAAGTGATCCAAAAGGTTAAATGAACCTAATAGAATACTCTTATAACTTTTGTCTAATTTTTAAGTAATAAATTTAAGATTTTTTATTTTATTATTACAAAAAAAACATGCTTAGTGAAATCATATCAAAATTTTGATGAATGAATCGCAAAAAAAAAAAAAAACTCGTAGGTGGCCATCATTTCTTAACGAAATAATTGTTACAATTATGAACTCATGAAAATAAATAAAATTACAGAAGAATAAGGAATATATAAACTATTCGTATAGTATACAAAATATATAAAAATATCAAATAATTAATCCAAATATCTTTTATTTCTACAGATATATATGGTAATAAGTTGGCAAAAATCACAAAAATTTAATTGATTAATTATATCATGTGTGAATAGGAGATAAATTATCATACTATTATTATAATAATTGGTTAATACCTAAAGTAATTGTAATAGTTTTATAATTATAATTTTTTAAAATAAAAAGAAAAGAGAGGAAGAAAGACCGTAAATAATTTACTCTGGTGAGTGGTACTGTAACTTGGTATATCAAATGTTTCGTGTAATTAATTTATGCAACGGCTGACAGATCACCAAAGCGGATAGAGGTGAATAAAAACACACGAAAAGACGACCATCGAGTAAATGCCTGCCCCTGCCCCTGCCCGCCTCCCTCTCACTTCGTACCCAATATACACTTCTTGCGGTCATTGAAAGGGGCGCCGAATGCATGCAAGCATTTGCCTAGGGTTTGCAGTTCAAGAAAACAAAAAGGACAGCTGTGCCAATTCTGACATCTCTGTAGTCTGTACGCCACCTACTTTAATAGCATAAGTTAATTGAGCTTGTCTTTTGAGGAGTGAAATCCTCTGTAACTATTACTCAAGATTAATCCGGTGTCATTTAAGTATGATCACAAATTTCTCTGGAATCTACTAAAATTTATAGTTATGTTTAAATGACATGGGGTTGGTCTTGAGTATTAGAGACAAAATTTGATCCAAGCCTAATAATCTGTTCTGTTCTGTTCTGTTATGTGAATTATATAATATCGTTTTAATTTACTTTTAGAGATCAAATCCTCTTTTTTAATAACTATGAACAGAATATCTAAACATATTCGAGCGCCTCGTTTGCCTTTTCATTCAGACCAATTTATTAATTACCTTTTTACAATAATACTTTGTCCTCTTTTAATTTTCACGAGTTTCTGGTCCACTGACAAAAGTTAAAATTTTAATGATAATGAGGTGAACGCTGACTATTTCATATGTGGTTATGACACAATTCACATGTTTTGTATTCTTTTGATTGGTCCTGTCGCTACCGACGTTTCCATTTTTGTGTAAAAAGTAAAAACCAACTTGGGGTTTGCCTTGCACAAAAAAGTTGTGTTGTTAAGTAGGTTTAGTTTCTTCTCTTTAATCCTTACTACGTGGTTGTGCAGTTACCATGTGACTTCCAAAGGGCGACGACGGACAGCGCTCAGCACACATTTATGATTTAACACCTCTTCCTCTGACCACACACATTAATTTATTTATGTACGTGGCTATAAAGGATGGAGATACTAATGACCTAACTCCTGTCCTTTATAGACAGTGGACATAAACAAACAATATCAATAATCTCCACTGTCATAAAAGTCGCTTTGTAAGTTTGAATGAGAAAGGCAATCCAGTTTCGCTTGGAGTTGGACCCTACTGCTGCTCTACTGTCATAAAAGTCCCTTTGTAAGTTTGAATGAGAAGGTATTGAACTCGCAATCCAGTTTCACTTGGACCCTACTGCCGTGTACTGACTGGACCCCTTTTTTGTGTAAAGTAGAGGCGCACAGTATATTATTGTTTGAAATACTTGCTTATTTTAAAGTTGATTTACATGTCAATTTATTCAACGTTTTAAAAAACTAAATTAAACAACAAGATTTTATACACGGGACATATGTAACACTAAGAGTTAATATATCAATAGTAACTTTAAAATAGAAAATTATAAGTTACCAGCCAAGCTTTTTGTTTACCAGTTATATCATACGTAACACTACTCTTAATATCATTACATCAGTATTAATATAATTATCATTTATTTTTTGGTTTTGATAGGGGTTGACTTCACAGTTACATAAAATAATCTTAAAATTTTAACCAAAACTTGGGACTACACAATTGGAAGTTTGTGTAATTGTTGTAATCTTTTAATTTTGTTAAAATATATAGTAAACACTATTACTTTGCTTTTATTATAATATTTTAGTGCAAAATTTTTTCTTGTAGGTGATTACGATTAACAATTTAGCTTAAATCTTACAACATTAAATTTATTTTTACTATTTTATTTTAATTTCATAATAAACATGATCAAAAAATAAATTCAAGTAAGTTTTTAGTTGTAAGAATGATTTTTAAGCATTAAACATATTTTCATATTTTTAGTCTTTAAATTCCTAAATTTTTAAATGATTTTCACATTCTAACTACTTATGTTTTTGGTCTCAAATGGCACTCAAATTTTGAGAGAATTTGCTGCTTTTAAATTTTATAAAATTTTTGTAAATTAAAATATAATTTGCCTAAATGGATGAGTGAAAATTCAAAATTTTATAGTAGTTTAACAATAATTTTTATATATCCACTCTCCAATTAGTCTCACTTAGAATTTTTTATCTTCTTCTTTCAACAAAGTGAAAAGGAATCTTTATACAAACTGTTGGACTATATAAGGTTCTAACCTATAACTTTAATAATAATAAAATATGTTATTACTAATATTTTTATCCTAGGATTGGGTTTGATAGAATGATAAAGTGAATAACAAGTCAGTTGAATCAATAAACAATTAAATGATTAAGGAATGGAGCAAAATGGAGTATATATACAATTTAAGTGAAAAACCAATAAGTAGGAATCAAGTATCAAGATGAAGCAAACTATTATAATTCTTCTCATAATATTATCATAGTCATTTTAATGAATTAGAGGTTTAGTCATTGCATGATCATTTGGATTTAGGTAGTATTGCATATATTTTGTCATAATTAAGAGGATATTTAGGAAGGTTTAAATTCTTCTTGATTCATTAAAATACCTTTAGAGAACTTTTAACATATTTTTGGATCAAAATTGTGCCAAAACAATGTAATTTGATATTTGAAAAAAATTGATGGATTAATATCTTTAATAACATATATCGTGAGTCCATATTAGTCAATCAACATGTAGAATGGTAGATCAATATCCGACAATGATCAACAAAGCTACTGTTACTAATTGTTCTAATGACTAGTTTTTTTAGAGATTATTTTAAGCTATTTTCAGTATAAATACACCATATAACTTGGTGTTTCTTTAAGTGTTCTTTCAGTCAGGGTGTGTTGGTGGGTTGGCGTCCCTCTGGCCAATTCACTTAGGGATTTTTTTTACTTATTGTTATTACCCACCTAGCTCTTATTACCTTTTAAGGAACAATATTTTAAACTTTTTATATCCTAGCTATCTACTTTTTCCTTTTTAAGCTCAGAGAAATATCCACCTCAAGTCAGGTTATTTTTGATAACTTGACTTCTTCCCGCAAATGCTATGATATCTCCTTATACACAAACCATAATAAAATGAGATTATGTATATAGGAGTGTTAAACTATAAAGTTTACTTGCTGAATTTATAGAAAAAAATTGAGTTGTTGTATCAAATCCATATTGCTAGGAGTTGTTGTTTTGAAATATTTTGTAATTATTCCAACTATGAATCTACTTTTACTTTTTTCCTTATTGCTCTTTATCCCACACACCTCTGGCATCTTCCTCTAGTCTCTGAAGCTTAAATGGCTCTCTTCCTTCTTCACATTTGAATAATCATCAAGAACTCCCCTACTCTGATAATTCTCTTTGTTGGACCCCGTTTTTGGAGCTCAAACATTCAAAGACAAAATGGAACCCGTCATCCCATAATGGTGGTGTGCCCACAAAAGTTGAACATAAAACAATTAAAATTTAGAGAGTCACAAGCCAAAATCCAATCATATTTCATAAATGAATTTTAAAAGAGTTTATACAAGCTCATTTCAAAATACAAATACAAAAATACGAAATACACAGGATACAATATGAATGCTTATGCTTAAAATGATTCTAAATTACAAAATTTCCTGAACTGACTTCGTTACAAAAGTCTTTAACTATTTTGGAGCTCTAATGCCTTGCAAGGATTGCTAATCTTCTCCTTCTGCACCTGAGGAGGGAAGCGCGGGGTGAGCCACATAGCTCAGTGGCTAATATATTTATAACCATTGGTAACGAGCCACACAATCAAATATGCATATACTTCATCTAATCATATACATCTATATCTCATTAGGCTAGCAATTCAATCATTCACAATTCAAATTCACAACTCATAGATCAACACATCATCACATAGAACATGTCCAGTGTAATTAATCATCAAAACATAACACTCAATCTTGCATCATAACTTGACAAATCAAAATGCAAATGCACAAACAAATGGC
>JAOSBK010000074.1:68175-87948 GCA_027568895.1 Erythroxylum shatona | reverse complement strand
AGCTTTGTAAAACTCATCTTTTGGATATTAATGAGTTATGATGTTTATCTTTCGCATTGAATCATTTAGTTGTGGCTTGAGTGTATGATGTCAAGTTTTGGGCAAGCACCGCGCTTTCATGTCCGATGTTGGGCTCCGGAAATGGGGTCCAACATTCTAGTTGAGCTATATAAATGGCCTCTTCAAGATCCCCATTAAGAAATTCAGTCTTGACATTCATTTGCCATATTTGATAATCGAAATAGGATACTATAGCCAAAAGAATTCTGACGGACTTAAACATGGCAACCGGAGAAAATGTCTCCTCATAGTCTATACCCTCCTTTTGAGTATAACCTTTAAATACCAATCTAGCTTTAAAGGTCTCTACCTTTCCATCTGATCCTTTTATAAATCCATTTACACCTTATAGCTTTTACATCTGGTGGTAGATCTACAAAGATCCAGACTTCATTGGCTTACATGGAATCTATTTCCGATTTCATTATCCTGAGCCATTTTTCTGCATCAACATCATTAATAGCCTATGTAAAAGTAATGGGATCTGTTTCTTCTTGGTTTGAGATGGCTACAATGCCTTCTCGTAGACCTAAATACCTGTCTGGTTGTCTCATAACCCTCCCACTATGTCTAGGCATTACTTGATGTTTAGTTTACTCTTCCGATTCAACTCTTGAATCCATTTCGACATCTTGTTCTGCTATATACAAATCAACTCTTGGTTTGGATGAAATAGGTAACTCTTTAAGTACTACTTCACTTCTTCCGTTATGATTTCTCACAAACTCTTCCTCTAAGAAGGTTGCATTTATCAACATAAATACCTTCTTGTCTTGAGAACTGTAAAAATAGTACCATCGAGTACTCGTAGGATATACCATAAACAAACATACTTCTAAATTTGGTTCCATCTTTGTAGATTCAGGCTTTAGAACATGAGCTAGGCAGCCCCAAGTCCTTAAGTACCGCAATGAAGGCACTCGACCATTCCACAACACCCTAGGTGTTTTAAGCACCGAGGGATGGAGCAAAGTTAAGAAGATAGGTTGCTGTTTGTATGGCATATCCCCAGAACGATTATAGAAGGCTAATATATGACATCATTGATCTTACCATTTCTAATAGAGTCTTATTTCTCCTCTCAGCTACACCATTCTATTGAGGTGTTCGAGGAGTTGACAAGTTGGATACTATTCCATTGTCAATTAAATATTGTTGGAACTCTTCAGATCATTACTCCATTTAATGATGATAAAGCATGTTAAAAACCATCTTAAATATAGCAAACTAACATTAAATGTGTAGCTGCACATTTTGTCCATTAAAACTGAAATTCCTCATCCATTTATCTTTAATAACTTTAATTTAATTTAATTAATCTAATTAATCAAATTAAACCAAAGTCTAACCCATTTCTAAATATTCATTTGGGCTTCTAATTAACAATTAATTAATTTAAGCCCAACATTCAATCATAGGCTTTAAAACCTCTATTTGTATTTCTTACTTTGCTTGATAACCTTCCTAGAAGCCAAATATGGAGTCTAATTGGACTTATATAATTCAAGCTCCAATAAGCCTAAAATTAATTTAATCTCATTAGAATTAATTCTATCTTATTAACTAAATGTCATTTCACTAAAGACAATCAGTTAAACTCTTGAATTACCAAATATTATCAAAACACATGTTTTGAATAAGATTTCTAATTGCAAATTCTAATATGAACCATATTATAACCATCTGCACAATAAAGGGTAAAATTATCGTTTTGCCCTTATGTTAGTTTTTCCTTCTAGATCTCCTGTTTTACTCTATATAGTGATTAACACACAAGATCTCATCTTGGTGTTAAGATTTTATGGGTAACTAGTCCATCAAACTACTGATGCCAGTTTAATCACCAATTTCCATAAAACATCCAGAAGTTATGATATCACTAGAAACTCTTTATTTGAGTGAATGTCCCTAATACATGTTTCAATTAATAATTCCAACATGCAGACACTGGATTGATACTCTGTAAAAATCCATTCCAATCATATCAAGAATTATAATGAAACACATATGAGTTCACCACTCATGAAGATTGTGGTTCATAATAAAAGAATGCTAAGGTATATGTTTTAAGATTAAATTAACGGCCTACTTTATTCTTTAAAAGCATACGTGATTCCAGATTCATTTAATAGTGCCATTGTCAATAGCTAACTACTATCATGTACGAAACTCATCATTCCCTTTTAGTAAACTCCTTTACTTACATGGAGATAAATCGCAACACTACAGTCTAAAACATAATTAAGCGACTAACTTGATTATTCAACTATAAATCAACTAATTTAGATTCTAATAATATACATGTTTCCTATACATCTCTATGTATATGTATATTACTTACAGTACTATATAAATAAAACCAAACTCTTTTTGTTTTATTAATAATAAATCTTTTCATTACAAAAGCAATTGGAAGAAGATTAAGTTATATGTAAATACACTTATTTTTTAGGGCACTATATTTACATAAGTCCAACACTTTACTGTTGCTAGAGGAGGTTAGCTCATTAATCCTATTTTAAACAAAATTCATGTTTATTAGGCTTCTCACCTAATGTTTCCCTCTAACAATGTTAAAACTATTGATAAATTATTAAGGTGATTAATCTAGATAGGGAACTCCACTAAGGATTTAATGGGTAAAGTCAAGTAGAAGTAGATTTGTTTTCCAAGGGAAGGAGATGTTGATGATTAAAAGGATATAGAGGCTACTCAAAGAAAAGCAAGTACTTTGGGTTCGTGCTTACTACATAAAGGATAAAACTTTTTAGAAGATATAGCCTAAGTAAAACTCTTGTTGAACTATGATATGTATCCTCAAATCTAAAAGAAAGTGTAAAACAACATCCTTCTTGAAGGTAGTAAGGACCACTTGACATAGTTATGGAGCTTTCTTCATTGAAGGCTTTAGATAAAGATGTTACAGAAAACAAGGCAAGCACTATTAATAATCTTCAAAAGACACCATTGGTTACTCATTTGATGAGCATTAGGTTGGAACTAAAAAAGATGATGCAATTCAATAAAGTCGAACCTCCTTAGGTTTATTATCCAATTGGTCTTGTAGAGCCTTATTAAAGAATCAAATTGCTAAGGTAGAGTGGAATGATCTGGTTTGGTTTAAACAAGCTCATCCTCGTACTTCTTTCATCCTATGGTTGGCAATTAAAGGGAAGATCAACACCTTAGACAAAGTATCTCGCTTCTTATATATTCAAAACGTTTGTGTTTTACGCAAATAAGAGCAAGAGACCTTAAATCACTTACTTTTGAATGGGAATTCACCAGCTACATATATAAAGGTCTTCTCAAAATCTACAACTTAATCTTTGCTAGATTTGTTGGATATAATAGATTGAAGTTGTGGAAACCAAATCACTTGTGAAGCGGATAATCCAATATTCAAAATACCAAATCACTTGTGAAGTGGATAATCCAATGTTCAAAATCTCTGCTGGTAACTTTGTATATAAAATATGGAATGAAAGAAACAAAAGGTTATTTCAAAACTAGATAATGGAGAGAGATAAACTTTTTTTTTAATCTTATAGGAAGAATTAGGCTTCTAACTTATCACTTATTGAGTCAACCAAATAAGAAATTATGTTTAATATTGTACTTATAAATTTATTTATTTTTGTGAAAAATATTTTTAAAAATATTTTTGAGAAAAATATAAGGGAATAACTCACTAAATGGTGCACTAATAAGCCTTACAAATTTATTTATTTTTGTGAAAAATATTTTTTAGAAAAACATTTTTGAGAAAAAATATAAATGGTGCACTAAATAATGTAATTTATTTGGTTGAAAAATATGAAGTCCATTATATTATGCCAGTGGAATAAGAACGAAATTAAATGTTGTCTCTACACCCAAGGCATAGACGTCTAAATCAAAAGCAGTCCGTCAAATACAGTAATTCCTAAAACACCCAAACAAGAAAGGCACCCTTAAAAATCTAGAAAGACGAAAATAGCCCCATCGCTCTCCAATCACCAAGCCCTGGATTTCCCTTCTCAGCCCTCACCGATCTCACACTCCCCCTTCTGCCCTTCTCTCTAATTTCCCAATCTTCTCCCTCTCCAATTTCCGACTTTTTTGCCCTTGTTTTCCGATCTTCTCCTTTCCAACTACCCGCCATTTTTTCAAATTCTCGTTATTAATCTTCACTCTTAAGACCCTAACCAAGATTATTCACGACCATTACCCCTTGATTTCTTTACTGTTGGTCCGTCACCCGTTGTGTTCCGTGTCTTAACTCCATTTGAGGCTCTTTTGATCAATACCCGCTTCGTTTCCTGGGTTATTTTCGCTCGTTCGAAAAAGATAGATTTTCTGGATATTTGTTCCTGTTTTGGAGGTAGTTTTTTTTTTTTTTTCCTGTTGCTCTTGAATGAGTATTTACTCTATTCGAGTTTCTTTTTTCTTTTCGAACTGACTCTTCGAAGTTGAATTTCTTTTGGTTGGCGAACTGATTATTCTCTATCACGGTTCTATCATTTGTTGTTTTGATCCATTTCAAGTTCTTAGTTTTGCTTTGTTTAGATGTTCTGTTTTTGGGTTTCGGAATGTACTGTGTTTTCAAGTTTAGGGCTTTTTTCTGCTTACCCTTTTTTGAGATACAATTGTTGTAGTTCCGCATTTTTTTGAACCTTACCTTTGAGAACTTTGCACCTTGGAGGATTTTAGTGGGATTTATTATTTCCTTTCTTTCTTTTTTAGTTTACTATCTAATATTTGGATGTTTTGGTTGATGGTTAAATGGTAGTTCTGTTTGATGTCCTGCTGTGCATGGCTGCGCTCAATATTTCTGGAATTAACTTGCAAAGGGAATTTCTAAATTTTGGATGATTTTGGAGGGCTTTGTTGCTAAAGTAGTGGTTATTTTCGGCGCAATTTTGGTTTTTCTTTGTTTTGAGTACGTCCTCCTTTTTTTAATGCAGATTATTTTACTTCACGCATTTGATTGTTATTACTAGGTTAGATGCCTTTCTTGGTACAGAATGGGAATTGAACAAATGAAAGAGTGAGGCATCAGTTTAGGGTGGATTTTTTATTCATGTATGTGTATTTAGACAGTTTTTTCTAGTTTTTGTGTATGATTAAGGGCTGAGCATTCCATCTCTTATTGTCAAAATACTTCCTTTTTCCTTGAATGCGTTGCATGTGATTGTTCTTCTTTTAAGCTGATTGCACTTGTTGATTCTGGGAGGAAAAAAAATATTACCAATCGCAAATATGGTGGATTTTCAATTGAATAAAATGAGATTTTTTTCTGCATTTCTTTCTGTGTTAATTCTTTTGAGTCATGTTTTAATACTGGCTTTAAGTTTACTCTCAAACATACGAAATATACTCCAGATTTTACAATTGTATTTTCCTTTTCCTTTTTTGACAGGCACGAGGTGCTACTGATAACCTATTAGAGGTTTTCGTAGTTCATGTGAAAATTTGCTGCAGTTTATGTATAGTGTTTTTATTCAATGGCTAATCATGACTTGGTACTTGGGCAAAGTCACACTCTGGGGCTTGGACAGAATCAGCAGTTGGTCTTAGGCCACAATCACAATTTGGGTTTGCAGAACCATGATTTGGAGTTGCGTCAAGCACAAGAGCATCATTTAGGTTTGGACCAAACCCATGATCTAGGTTTAGGTCATCATCATGAACATGAATTAGGTTTAGGTCAGACCCATGACCATGAGGGAGATCACAGTTTTGGTCATGAAAATGATTTGGGTATGGATCAAAAACCTGAACAGATTCATCAAGAGTTGTCTCATCCTACACAGAACCATGACTTAGCTTTATCAGAAAGTCGTGAACTGGTTGTTTCAGGAAACCAAGAACTGGATGAGAATCTTGAGCTGACCGTGGACCAGAGTCAGGACATGTCATTGGACCCTACTCATGATTTAGATGTTGATGACTCTCAGCTTGCAGTCCATACTCCTGTCCTTCAGGCTCGTACTCTTGCTATAGGTCCTAACTATGAGCTTTCAGTAGGGCAAGAGTTCCCCGATGTGATCAGCTGCCGCAGGGCTTTGAGGGATACAGCCATTGCCCTTCATTTTGAAATGCAGACAATAAAATCAGATAAGACTCGGTTCACTGCTAAATGTGCAAGTGAGGGATGTCCTTGGCGCATACATGCAGCGAAGCTACCTGGTGTTCCAACTTTCACAATCAGAACCATCCATGAGACCCATACATGCGGAGGGATTGCTCATCTTGGTCATCAGCAAGCCTCGGTTCAATGGGTTGCTAACTCTGTGGAACAACGTCTTAGAGAGAATCCTAATTACAAGCCAAAGGAGATTTTGGAAGAGATTCATCGTGTACATGGTATTACTTTGTCTTACAAGCAGGCCTGGAGGGGCAAAGAACGGATCATGGCTGCAATGCGTGGATCCTTTGAGGAAGGATATCGTCTACTTCCACAGTACTGCGAACAAGTTAAGCGAACAAATCCTGGGAGTATTGCAACTGTTTATGGAAACCCATCAGATAATTGCTTCCAGCGTCTTTTCATATCTTTTCAGGCTTCAATTTATGGTTTTCTGAATGCTTGTCGGACTCTGCTTGGGCTTGATAGGACATATTTGAAGAGCAAGTATCTTGGCACACTACTTCTTGCTACTGGCTTTGATGGGGATGGTGCTCTGTTTCCACTGGCATTTGGTGTTGTTGATGAGGAGAACGATGAGAATTGGATGTGGTTTTTGTCTGAACTTCATAATCTCCTTGAGATAAATACAGAAAACATGCCGAGGCTTACTATTTTGTCAGACCGGCAGAAGGGCATTGTAGATGGTGTGGAAGCAAATTTTCCCACTGCTTTTCATGGATTTTGCATGCGTCATTTGAGTGAAAGCTTCCGTAAAGAATTTAACAATACAATGCTTGTCAACTTTCTTTGGGAGGCTGCTCATGCTTTGACCATCATTGAATTTGAAGCAAAAATTCTGGAGATTGAGGAGATATCACAAGATGCTGCATATTGGATTCGAAGGATTCCCCCTAGATTATGGGCTACAGCTTATTTTGAAGGAACTCGTTTTGGTCATTTGACAGCTAATATAGTTGAAGCATTAAACTCTTGGATTTTGGAAGCTTCTGGGCTTCCTATAATCCAGATGATGGAATGCATTAGGAGGCAGCTTATGACCTGGTTCAATGAACGCCGAGAGACTAGTATGCAATGGACATCAATACTTGTGCCTTCTGCTGAGAGACGTGTTGCAGAGGCACTTGAACGTGCACGTACATATCAGGTTCTTCGTGCCAATGAAGCTGAATTTGAAGTTATATCTCATGAAGGAACAAATATTGTGGACATCAGAAACCGCTGTTGTCTTTGTCGTGGCTGGCAACTTTATGGGTTACCCTGTGCACATGCTGTCGCAGCTCTTCTTTCTTGCAGGCAGAATGTGCACCGGTTTACTGAAAGCTGTTTCACTGTAGCAACTTATCGGAAAACCTATTCACAAACCATTCATCCAATTCCAGATAAGAGCCTGTGGAAGGAGTTGTCTGAGGGAGATGCAAATGCTAGCAAGGCTGTTGAGGTCATTATTAATCCACCAAAATCACTTAGGCCACCTGGTCGGCCAAGAAAAAAGCGAGTCCGGGCTGAAGACCGTGGCCGTGTTAAGCGAGTTGTGCATTGTAGCCGTTGCAATCAGACAGGCCACTTTAGAACTACATGCGCGGCACCCATCTAAATTGGCACTGAAGATGGTTAACTGTTGTTATCTTTGGGGTATGTGGGTATGAATCTGTGCAAAAACATTTTCCTAGGATTGTAATTTTCAAATTTTCATTTTGTTGTTTTGTCTCTTTCGGTTTGTAATTGTTATCAGATAAGCAAGTAGCATGCATTGTTTATTCTTGTTGACAAGTTAGTAAATTGACCTTAGTTTCTATTCTCCTGCATGTTATTTCAACTCAATAATGTAATGTTACGGAGGATTGTGAATTTGGTTCTAGGAATGGCAATATAGTAGTATCATAGTGGTTGATATGTTCTCATTGATATGGATTATCATCAGCTACTGGAGTTAGATTCTTTTCTCAACCTTGGTGCATTTCCTACGGTAACTCTGTAATTAGAATATTAACATAGCCTTTACATGGTAACGCATTCAGTACGAGATTAATTGAACTTTGACCTCACCCTTCCCTCGACGTTCAACATTTTAATTTGTTGACTCTACCACCCAGGAGGCTCGTAGCTTGTTAGCTTCCAAGCTTAGGTGCATACCGCCCGCTCCGTTTGTTGACTTTTTTGATTTTAGAAAGTTTCAATTTAATTAACATTATCATCAATCAATTTATTATACACAATTCCTTGAAAAATTTATATGCATGTTTGATGTTCCCAATCTATCTCAACTTGTTTTTTCTCTTTCTGAAGGCAAACTTTGCATTTATCAGAATTCAACTCTTTGGTTTGAAAATATTTATATCTGACTTGGCTTTAATCCGAATTTCTAAATTATATCAAATGATAAATTTTAATGAATTTAAAATGCACAGTTTGAATTTAATTTTTATAAGTTTAAATTATTTTAATTAATTATGTTAAAATTAGGTAGTTTTAAATTGTCATATCTTTTAAAACAAGATTCAAATCAACCCTTCAAATTAAATCGATAACTTAAACCGTTGATCCCATGACCAGACTGAATTTATACACTTAACCATCGCTTCGGGACATGTTTTGGAGGAACTCATTGATAAAATGACATTCAAACAAAAATTTGCGAGCCTTTTTCGTATATTATTATCTTTATATGTCAAACAGCTCCCGTATAGAACTACTATCTTGAGTTGGCTTAGGATTTTAATATGGTTAATAGCACTACTCATTACAAGAGGCTACATATAATTCGAAAATGGTATCCATCATCTACAATACAAAATTCCTTTATGTACTATTAATTTATCATTTATAGCTTATAATTGTGATCTGATTTATAAAATGTAAAACCTTTTGTAGTATAATTTATGCCGTATACAAAAACTTATTACATTGCAAAGCGCACTCATGGAACTTTTATGCTGCAGTTGAATTTTATAACATAAGGGATCTATAAGTTAGCATATCAAAATCTTCTGTACGATTTTTTTTTTTTTTTGTATTTCTGAAGCTTAGTAGAGTAGCATCAGAAATTCTTTTTTGTTTTATAATTCAAAAATGGTGGGGGTGAGGTTCTTAAGCTCTTGGCATTGGAGTTGCTGAACTATTTTCTGTGCTTCAAGACTAGATTTTATCTTGCCTCTTTCAATCATGCTTATCTAACACGTCATATCATTCTTCTTTATGAAAATCTGGACAAGCGGATAATATCTTTAATGCCAACGTATCTTTTTAATTTATTTTAGGATTATTTAAATGATAATCCTTAACCCCTTCATAGATTCAGCTAGGAAGTAAGCATATTTCAAGAAACTCTAGGTTAGTTAAGTATATAGCATTTATTGTTCCAAAATCATACCAATCTCAAATAGCTTGAGGATGAGCACCTTGCAAAAAAAGTTCAACCAAGGGTATATCCCTAAAAAATCAATATAACAGGTATCGTTATTTTGTAAAGAGTATAAATCTCACATAACCTTATAATGCGCTTGAACAACAAAATGTCCTTTGGAAGGCCATCAAGCATGATAGTTTTTTGTATCCTTCATTTGTGATGTTATCAAGAATAACCTCTTTTGGCTGAATTTGCTGACTAATGGATTCTTTTATTAATGAAGGAGAGAGTATTGACTATTGTCATCCGCTATCTTAGCCTAGTTTTCATTCTGAATAATTGTAGTGGTTTATCTTGGCTTGCCATAAATGAAAAAATGAAATAAGTAACTTAGGAAATTCTTTTGGTATCGAGTTGAAATTTGCAATATCTAATAAATCTTTGATTTGCACATGGCATGTATCAATATATTTAGTCATTGATCCGATAACTTAAATATCTCTTCTTTGAAGCTGACCATCTTTCGTTAAAAAGTCTGCAAGAACATTATTATTGGATTTGATACTTTTAATATCAAAAGTATATTCTACTAACAAAGTCTGTCATTTTATTTGTCATTTATATTCAGGTTTAAAAGGTAAATTATTCTAAATAAAAGCCTTAATTTGAGTGTTATTAGTTCGTAATAAAAACCTTTTAGGTAATAGAAAATAATAAAATTTGTGACAACCTATTACTGCTGCTAATAATCCATTTTCGTTTATATGACGTCTTTGTTGAGTGTATGTAAAGGTTCCCAAAGTATACCTGCAAAGAGACTCATTCATCTTAATATTAAAATCATCATAATCTATCTTATTTAATACTCCACTCCAGACATAATTAGAAGCATTAGTTTCAAAGATTAAATCATCATTATTTGATGGTAAAGAGAGTTTTGGCAGGTGGTATGCAAAATCTTAATTTTCTTTACCTATTCAATCAAATAAGGCGAAAATTCAAATCTTTGATTCTTCTTTAAAAGCATTTGCAAAGGTTTTGTTATTTCATCTAGGTTTTGAATAAGATCATAAGCATAGTTTAATACTCCTAAAAAACTTTGAACTTGATTTTTACCTTGTAATCTATCAAGAAATTGGAAATTTTTTTGAGGATGTGAGGTTGAAGTGTAACTCCCCTACCATTTATTTCCATACCAAGAAATTCTATTTCAGTTTGACATATCTTAGCTTTTTCTCAGAAAGAGCTAAACCATATTGTTCATATGAATCTGCAATTTTACGGAAATGTATAATATATGGAGCTATATTATTACTAGCTATTAAAATATCATCCACATAAAAATGTATGAAATTATGATACTTGAAGATATTATCCATTTTTTCTTTCAAATATTTATGGGGCATTTTTTAAACCAAAAGGCATATCTAACCATTTATAATGACCTTGTAGAGTAGAGAAGCAGTATATGAAATGCTATCTATGCTCATTTTTATCTGCCAAAATCCACCCTTATAATCAAATTTAGATAAGATTTGTTTTCCTCCTCTTCCCAAGTTTATTATTTTTTCTTTATGGGGTAAGAAGTATCCATCAAATACCATACTATTATTTAATTTCTTATAGTTTACTACCATTCTTGCCTTATTTCTAATTAGCTCTGCATGGTTTCTAACCATAAAGGCTAGAGAAGAATGAGGAGACTTACTAGGCCTAATAATTTTTAAATTTTTTAGTTCAAAACTTGTCTTTTATTTTTTTTGATCGTCTAAATTATATCTTATAGCAGTAACTCTAATAATAAAATTTAGATAATATTTGTTTTCCTCTTGTCAAGTTTATTAATGTTTCTTTATGGGGTAAGAAGAATCCATCAAATATTGTAAGAAGAATCCATCAAATACTATATTATCTTTTAATTTCTTCTAACTTACTACCATTCTAGCCTTATTTCTAATCACCTCTATTTGGTTTCCGATCATAAAAGCTAGAGAAGAATGAAGGGATTTACTAGGCCAAAATTTTTTTAGATTTTCTAGTTCAAAAATTTATTTTTTAAATTCTTTTTGATCTTATAAATTATATCTCATAGCAGTAACTCTAAAAATCTTTTATTTATCTATCATTTCTAAGTTTGCTTCTTTGACATTTTATCCCAAAATTATAATAGGTTATTAGAGTAATTTTCTTTCTTTTTTTTTTACTAATTCTAATCCATATTTGATGGTTTTTATCTGTTAATATTTATTTTGTATAATATTTTCTATTTTTAATAAAGGTTTTCTTTTCAAAAAGATCAATTTTTCTTTATATCTTACACCACGTTGGGTTGTGCGAAGTTTAAAGTGGATCAGGGTAGATCTAGCATATACATTTTTTATTTGTTTAACTATGATCAAATGACCACAAGGAGTTTTAAGATGTATTTGGAAGTTGAATAATATTATCTTATGTATGTTTATTTTTTGCATAGAAATAAATTTTGTGATTTAGGTTGAAGTTTGAAGGATCTTGAAGTAAATTGAATCAATTTATAAATTTTTATACATAGTTAGTTACATAACATTTTGATAACTTTATGATTGGATAAATAATGAAGAATGTTCATCGGTATGTATAATTTGTTTGAGACTTCTTTTAGGATTGACTTCTATTTAAGACTAAATAATAAAATTGGTTTGCTTGAGGACGAGCAATTGTTTAAGCATAGGAGAGTTTGATGTATACTAGACATATATTAATTAGTATGATTTTTATAGCATATTTCTTATATTTTGGATACTTTTGAGGGATTTGACAATAAATTTATGAATTATTTTTATTTCAAGTCTTATTTTTTTCCTTTCTAAGAAAAATAAGTGAATTTCGAAAATAATGGGCCAATTTGAGGCAAACATGGAAGAATTAGAAAAAGAACATATAGGTGGGCTATGTTACAAAATGAGCTATTGTTTCCCCTTCATAGTCCTACACATATCAATTATTGGAAGATAGTTTAAAAGCAATTGGAAGCCATTCTAAATTGGTTTTGATAAAGATCAAGTCAACCTTGAAAGATAGACAAGATTTTAATAAAGACACATCAAAGATTAAAGATTAAAGACTTATCACAATGATCTCTTACTCTTATTTTTCAGTTGCTATTTTTTGTCTGATTATTAACTAATTAGGTTATAGATTTAGGGGGGATGGACCCTAGGATTTATGTATTGAATTGAGCTTTGATTTAATGAAGTTTTATTTTTTAAAAAAATTTATCCATGTTTTTGTAATTGATTGAATTGAACAACTGAAAGTGAAATATTTAATGATTTGATACATACAACAAGATTCGAGAGAAGATGTGTGTGATTAGATCAAAACATAGATAAAGTGGGTTAACTGTGAGCTATCTTAGAGAAAGCTACAAGATCTTCCTAGGTTAGGGTAAAACTTATAAAGAGATTTCACATAATAGATAAAACATTCTTAAGTTGTCCTGATTTGAAAGAGATTTCAATTGATTGATCTAAGAATATGAGTTATATGTCTTAAGAGAAAATATAATCTAAGTTAGGAATTTGTACTAGTCAAAGAAACTAGAATCATTCATTAAATCAGGTTGAAGTTAAATACAATTAAGTCTTTAGGGGGAAAACTTACCTAAATATAGTTTGTTCAATGATTGATTTATTTCTTAATTATTGCTTAGCTTGTTGGACCCTATTTCTTGAGCCTAACTACGGAATCATAAGACATGAGCATGTTGGCCCCCAAATTTGTTTCTTGATAAATGAGCATGATTAGATTAATTTGGGATCTTGCTAGATTAGTATATGTTGGAATTAATTAGCATGTTAATGTTAATGAGATTATGTTACATAGGTGAATTGTATTAAAGTTAAAGTGATAAGTTGCATAAGGGGTATTTTGAGGAGATCACTTAAGTGGGAAGGCTTTAAGGCTTTGAAGGAGGGGCAATATGGGAAGAAGAATTTATTGGCTTGCATTTTAGAAGCCAAAAACGTTGGTGAGGAAGAAAAGAAGAGAGAAAGCACAAAAATAAGAAAGAAGGTAGAGAGAGTGTCGTGGGTTTAGAGAAAAAAAAGAGGTTGAGCCAGGTTTTGATTTTTTCTCAACCTTCAAAAGGGAGTTTGAGAGTGATCAAGAAGGGAAAAATATAGAGGAAGATAAGAGCTTTCTGTTGAACCAAGCATTTCTTCATTTGGAGAAGATTTTAGGTAAAAGCATTTTAATGCTTTGGGTTGTTGGAAGGGTTTTGGTTTCAAGAGCTTAGTAGATCCATGGGTTTAAAGGTTTTAGGATTGATTTATACATTAGTTTCTTTGGATTCTCATCTGGAAATTTCTATTGATTCGGGGATTTGTATTTATGTTAAAAGGAAATCAAGAAGGACAAGAGGAGCAAGAGGAGAGGCATTTTCGAACAAGCCATAATCAAGGACTTCAAGGTGGGTTTCACTTTTATAATTAAGTAATAAGCCAATAAAAGTCTTTTGTCAAGAAATGACAGAAAATAAATTTTGCAACTGCCTCATTCATGTGCATTTAATGTTTTTACATGTTGCTAGATTGTGTTACATGTTTATACATGAGCCGTGTGATGATTTATGAAAAGTTGTTTTTAAAAATGATTCGTTAAAATGAAGCATGATTATGAAACCATACTTTTGAAAATAGTTTTTAAGGTATAACAAGTATGTGAAAAGCAAATTTTTAAGAAAATGTGCCATTTTAGGCATCAAGATTATAAGATTTTAAAACCTATGTGTTATGCGGGTTTGTGATAGTCCCTCAAGAACCGTCACTTGCACATTGACCCAATATAGGCTTCTTCCGCCTGTCCGCTAGTGGTGTGGAGCTCCCTCAAGGACTCCCTCAAGAATTTACGACTACACAGGACCATTACACTAGAAATGTATAGCGTGTCATGTTTTGGACTTACCCGAACCCAATGATATGTTTATGTGTTCATGACAAGTTGATATGAGTGATGCATTCATGATTTGCATACACATGAATTTTTGCATTGAAATTGACTTATAAATATTTTTGCTTGTTAAAAATTATAAAATTGTTACCCACGGGTTTTAAGCTCACCCCCCAATCTCCTCCCACACATTCAGGTGATGAACAGGATATCGAGTAGGCCAAAGGGCAAGGCAGCACTCATAGTTTTGATTATTTTGTATTTGAAGCAAGTTTATAAAGCAAGGCTTTAGTTGCATTTTGAGCAAATCATGTATCTTTTTTATTTTGAGATTTTGATGTATTAGTGTATTTGCGACTTGAAATGCCCACTAAAGCTTTGTAAAACTTTTATCTTTTGATGCAAATGGAATATGTTTGCATATTTACTTATGACTCTCTCAAGTTTGTACATTGATATGTTTGCATATTTACTCATGACTCTCTCAAGTTTGTACGTCGAAAATTTTCAAGTTTCATAAAGGAAAAATTCATTTTCTAACTTCAGGGAAAAATCTAGGCTGATTTAGGCAAATGTGTCTTTTAGTAAGTTGTAAGTCTTTCTTTTATCTTTCCAACAGTATTTAGTATGAAAATTTTGGACGTCTGAGTTGAAAGCCATGGTCTTTATAAGAGAAGATGTGCAAGAGAGGAGTTGTATCTTCTGTCTTTTGCTTCTTCTGCCTTTTTGCTTCTTCTATGATGACATCATCTCTGTCTGTGTTTCCTTTGTGATGACGTCATCTTCTTCTGTGTTTTGCTTCGTCTGTGTTTTGCTTCTTCTATGTTTTGTTTCGTCTGTGTTTTGCTTCTTCTGCCTTTTTGCTTCTTTTATGATGACATCATCTCCTTCTGTGTTTCCTTTGTGATGACATCATCTTCTTCTATGTTTTGCTTCGTCTGTGTTTTGCTTCTTCTGCCTTTTTGCTTCTTCTGTGATGACGTCATCTCCTTCTGTGTTTCCTTTGTGATGACGTCATCTTTTTTCTGTGTTTTGCTTCGTTTGTGTTTTTCTTTTTCTGCCTTTTTGCTTCTTTTGTGATGACGTCATCTCCTTTTGTGTTTCCTTTGTGATGACGTCATCTTCTTATGTGTTTTGCTTCTTTTATCTTTTTGCTTCTTCTGTGTTTTGCTTCTTCTGTCTTTTACTTCTTCTGTCTTTTCGCTTCTTCTTTCTTTTACTTCTTTTGTCTTTTGCTTCTTCTGTGTTTTGCTTCTTCTGTCTTTTCGTTTCTTCTATGTTTTGTTAACGTGTCATCTATGTTTTGCTGACATCTCCTCTGTCTTTCACCTTCTCCTATCTTCTGTTCTATTTTGACCCTTCAGAAGATAGAATCTGACCTTAAGGTCTTCCTCAAAGTTGTAGATCTCCAAGCCTTCTTTGAAATCGTCCTAAGAGGATCTTAATCCGATATCCCTAATGTCAGTTATGCTAATCGTCTCAAGGCTGGTGTAAAATGATTCAAGTCAATATTTGTTCAGAAATAGTAAAAGTAGGTTGTCTTGGTGGGGGCTCGCTACCCTTGCGGGACACGTGTCCAGATGTCACTTAGGACATTAGGCTTGTGACTCACAAGGCTGGAGTGTCCAACACTTATGGTATCAGAGTGACTAGGTTTAAGAGTATCCTAGGCTTTTGGTGGGTAGTCTAAGGCATGAAATGAACATGCATTATTTTTAAGTAAGCAAAGTGCATGGTTTTTTTACATTGTTTTATATGATTTGAAACTATTTTATATAAACTAAAGGTTTTCACTGGTTTTATTATTGAAGGAGTGAAAAATGCCACCTTGAAAGAGAACTCGAGGAGCTATGACTCAAACTAGCTCTTAACAAGGGAGCACAGATGAATCCTATGTCCCGCAAGATGCTGGGACACACTCTGCTCCTGATTCCAAGGCACCTAGTGTGCAACACGAAGTGCCACTGCCTCCTCCTCCCATGTCTACTATGGACCCACGGTTCTTTCAAGCCTTCATTCAGGCTTTCACTTATGCCATGGGTTAAGGATCACAAGTTCTAGTGCCAACTCCAGTAGAGAGGAGTGGGCAGTATGATAAGTTCCGCAAGTATGGAGCTGTAGATTTCAACGGGACTATAAATCCCGAAGAGGTTGAAGCCTGGTTGAAAAGGACCGAGAGGGTTCTGATTCAGATGAAGTTCACGGATGAGGAGAAGTTAGATTATGCAGTGAGCTTACTACAGGGGGACGCACTCCATTGGTGGGAATCAGTGCCCCACAGTCGGGATATGCCTCTAGTGTTGTCATGAGGAGACTTTTTGGAGGCTTTCAGGAGGAAATACTTCTTGAGGGCTTATATTCAAGAGAAGGCTAGAGAGTTCCTAAATCTCACACAGAGGGACATGAGTGTGAGTGAATATGAGCTGAGATTTACCCAACTGACACGGTACGTGGCCAACATTGTTGTGAATGAGGAGGATAAGTGCCACAAGTTTGAGAGAGGCCTGCATTTGGGGATCAAGGAGAAAGTCTTGATCCATAATTTATGTGACTACCAGTAATTGGTAGATGCTGCACTTCAGACTGAGAAGCTGGAGAATATAAGGAATGAAGTGAGCAGGAAGAGGAAAAACAGAGAACGGTTTACTAGGAAGGGAATAAGTGCCTCAAAACCTAAGAAGAGTACAAGGAGTTACCCTACTCAGAGTGAAGTGGGAAGCAGTGGTCCTATCAAGAACAAGCAGACAAGGGTAGTCTCGGGGCAAGCCTCAAGTGTAGGAGGCCCTGGGAGGACGGGAAAGAGTAGACACACGACCCCTCAATATGAGCATTGTGGGAAGCTCCACAAAGGAGAACGCTTTAGGTTACTTGGAGCATGTTTCTTATAAGAAAAGAAGGGACACATGATCAGAGACTGTCCCCAAGTAACAAGGCAAGAGGGGTCACAGTTGTAAACCACAAGGAGAGCAGAAACAGTGGGAACCAGACAAGTAACAGAGGTGGGCAATTCTGGAGCTACAAAGAAGACTATTCCTCTAGAGAGGCAAAGGGGTCAAACATAGGCTAGAGTATTTGCTATGACTAGAGAGCAAGCTGCAACCACACCTGAAGTTGTCACGGGTATGGCTTGATTATTTAATTCTGAAGTATATGTTTTGATTGATTTTGGCTTCACTCATTCATTTGTTTCTGTAAGCATGATATTACATGATGTTGATCTGAAGCCTTTGGATAGTCCTTTAATTGTTAATACTCCTATAGGGAGGAATGTGATTATAAGCCAAGTTTATAGGAATTGTGGGTTTTTCATCGAGGGTGCTCAGTTGGTAGTGGACTTACTACCTCTAAATCTAAAGGGGCTAGATGTCATACTGGGAATGGATGCCATGGAGAAGTATCATGCAAAGTTAGATTGTAGTCTTAAGGAGGTGGAATTTGAACTAGGCAACGGTGAGAAGGTAATTTTTAAAGGGGACAGGAAAACACCATCACCAAGGATTATTTCAGCCTTGTTGGTTGACAGGATGATGGGAAAGGAGTGTGAAACCTTTTTAGCATATGTTGTGGACACTGATGTAAATGAAGGGAGGCTAGAGGATCTTCCAATTGTGAGGAAAGTTTTAGACGTGTTTCTAGAGGATTTACCTGGTTTGCCACCGGTGAGGGAAATCGAGTTTATCATCGAATTGATTCCCAAAACTACACCCATCTCTATACCACCTTATAGAATGGCTCCAGATGAGTTAAAGGAGCTTAAGGAACAGTTAGAGGAACTACTAAGAAAGGGGTACTAAGATCGAGTTTGTTACCTTGGGGAGTACCAGTTTTGTTTGTTAAGAAGAAGGATGGAACATGGCCAATGTGTATAGATTATCGGAGACTCAACAAGGTGACCATTAAAAATAAGTACCCTCTGCCTCGAATTGATGATCTATTTACCAGCTACAGGGAGCAAGGGTATTTTCTAAGATTGATCTCAGGTCAGGCTATCATCAACTTAAAATCAAGGAGCCTGATGTAAGCAAGACAGCCTTTAGGACCCAATATCGGCATTAAGAGTTCCTAGTCATGCCATTCGGACTGACCAACGCTCTAGCTGCTTTTATGGATCTTATGAATAGGGTCTTTAGGGAGTATCTGGATCGGTTTGTCATAGTGCTTACCGATGATATTTTGGTGTATTCCAAGAATGAAGGGGAACATGAGGAGCACCTCAGGAAAGTGTTACAGATATTGAGAGAGAAGGAACTTATGTCAAATTCAACAAATGTGAATTCTGACTTCACGAAGTAATTTTCCTTGGACATGTGATTTCTAAAGATGGGGTACATGTTGATCCAAAGAAAATTGAAGCAGTGATAAATTGGCATGCACCCAAGACAGTAACAGAGGTGAGGAGCTTTCTAGATCTGGTAGGATATTATAGGAGATTTATTGAGGGGTTCTCTATGATAGCTGCTTCGATGATGAAGTTATTGAGGAAGAATCAGAAGTTTATTTGGAGTGAATGTTAGAAGAGCTTTGAGGAGCTTAAGCACAGATTGACAAGTGCTCCAATTTTGACTTTGCCCATAGGAGAGGAAGGTTATACAATTTATAGTTATGCTTTAAGGAAGGGTTTAGGTTGTGTACTGATGCAAGGATACAAGGTAATAGCTTATGCCTCTCGGCAGCTAAAGCCTTATGGACTGAATTACCTGGCCCATGATCTAGAATTGTCAGCAGTAATTTTTGCCCTGAAGATTTTGGAGACATTATTTGTATGGGATGCA
Source organism: Erythroxylum shatona (assembly GCA_027568895.1). Taxonomy (NCBI): domain Eukaryota; kingdom Viridiplantae; phylum Streptophyta; class Magnoliopsida; order Malpighiales; family Erythroxylaceae; genus Erythroxylum; species Erythroxylum shatona. Next base: position 68,708 of record JAOSBK010000074.1, on the reverse strand, counting down.
AATGAGGATTTTCACCAATCATAAAAGTCTTAAGTATTTGTTGAGCCAAAAGGAATTGAATTTGAGACAAAGAAGGTGGTTATAGTTGCTCAAGGATTATGACTTGTTGATTGAATACCATCCAGGAAAGGCGAATGTAGTAACAGATGACTTGAGTAGGAAATCCTCTATTGCTCATGTTCAAACAGTGTATCTGCCGTTATTGGAAGAAATGGCGAAGCTTCGAATAAGTTTGAAACAACAGGAACCTAATTGTATTGTTGCTACCTTTAGAGTGAGACCGATACTCGGGGAGAAAGTTAAGGAGTTATAAACACAGGATGCAGAATTGAGTGAGCTTCGAGAAAAAATTCTGAATGGCAAGAAATCTGAAGTGGTAATGAGGGATGATGGACTTATGGTTATAGGAAATAGACTTTATGTCTTGAATGTCAAGGAAGTAAGGGATAAAATACTAGATGAGGCATATAATGTAACATCCCATCTCCTATAGGACGGGTTTATTGGTAATTTGGGACGGGTTAGAGGTATTG
>JAOSBK010000074.1:36511-55272 GCA_027568895.1 Erythroxylum shatona | reverse complement strand
TGCTTTCACATCTTTTCATTCATACAAAATGCCATGACATGTTTCAAGGCATAACATGAATATTTCAAAACCATTTTTCATTTTATAATCAAAATTCATGCACCAATGTGTAGCAATTTCTCATATCACTCAAAACATTAAAAGCAACATTTATGAAGTAATTGAAATAATTTTACTTTCTTGATTTGTAAAAATGTTAATGGCCCATAACTTTATTATAAACATGTAACCCACTTTGATTTTCTTACTTAAAGCCTTGCTTAAAATGCGTTATCTCTTACTCCTTTTGCCTCTTTGATCCCCTTGGTTCTTCACCAAATGAAGAGGTCTTTGGCTCAAATGGAAGCTCTTCTCTTCCTTTATCTTTTTTTCTTCTTGAACCACTTCAAAATCTCTCTCAAAAGCTAAGAAATGAAGAAACCCTAGCTTGTTTTCTCTTCTTTTCTCTCAACCACCGAAATCTCTCTTCTTTCTCTTTCTTTTTTATCTTCTTCTCTTCCAATTCACGTTTTCTCCTTCTCTTAAATGTAAGATCACATCTTCCTCTTCCAATCCTACCATTAATGAGTGTGCAATGTCCATTTTACCTTTCCTTATATGCCTTATGTTCTTTATCCTTAAGTGTCTTACCAAAAACACCCTTGAACATTCTTATAATCTTAATACTTTAATTCCACTTACCCATTCAATAAATCCTACTAACTTCGAAATAATAATTAGCTTGAAAATTTTAATCTATCAAAATCTCAAAAATCATTTAAATTATGCTTATTCATTAAGAAAAAAATTTAGGGGCCAACAATAGTTTATTTTTCAATTGTTACCTTTTTATTCTGGTTTCAAGTAAACCAACAAAATCAGCTACCTTGCTTTGGATCAAGTCCTTATCTACTAGTCCCCACTATAAGAGAGTCCCCATGGCTAGTCTAACAATAACCACCGCAGCAACTTATACCAAATCTGACAGCAACCTGATCCTTTTAGCTTTCCTCTCCCCACCCAAACTAACCGTCAACAACCACTGCACCAAACTTGTCCCCAATCTAATGGCAACCTGGTCCCCAACTCCTGACAACTTCCCTCTCCCCATCTAAATCAACCATGTTAGTAAACATAGAAATAGAAACACAAACTTCCACCACTATCAACACAAACACAAAACCCTCAAACAAAACACCACCAAAACCCTTAAAACCCCATTAATTTCCCTCCTTTAAAGGGAAGATTAAAGACCCAAAAGGAGCTTGAAAGGAGAAAGAGTGCAAAAAGCTCCATCGTAGGAGATTCTAGTGACAAGTAAATTGAGATTTGTTGAGACAGTAATAGACGAACCCATCCAACCCCCTGGAGGTGTTGCAACTTGGAGCAAAAAAAAAATAGAGCTTATCTTTGGTAGGTATCTTCTTTAAGAAACATTTTGCTTTCCCTATAATTAACAAGTGGGCTAAAAATGCATGGAAAATTTTGAATTTGGTTAATACTATGGTAAAAAAGACAAATTATTGGTGTTTAAATCCAATATTGATGAGAATGCTCAGAGAGTGTTAGAAGCACAATCATGGCATGTCCTTAGACATTCAATTTTGCTTAGGAAATGGTAACCAGGGGCAATTACGAACAGAAGCAAAATGGATGCAATTCCTTTGTGGGTTAATTTTCATAGAGTTCCCTTAAAGAATTGCTTTGTGAAGGGGATTAGTTACATAGCTAGTAAGGTTGGAAAACCATTAGGGATTGAAGAAAACACAACAAAGATGAGAAGGATAGGACTTGCTAGGTTGTGTATTGATGTCAATATTACTAAAAAGCTACCAAATTCTCTAATGGTCATGAGGTTGAATGATAAGGGTAAGGAGGACTAAATAGGGATAACATATATGTGGAGACCTAAGACCAAAAAGGAAAAAAAAGTTCTAAAGAAAGAAAGAAAATTAGGAAGAAAATAAAGTGAATGTAGAGGGGACAGAACAAGTAGAAAGCAATAATGAAGATAGAAAGGAACCAGATGAAGAAACTAGAATGACAGAATACAAAGAGGAAATCAATGGGGAGAGAAATGCATTAGATGAAGAAACTTATTTTCAACTACAAGATTAAGAAAACAACAAAACTCCTAAGACAAGAAAGCATATAGTAATTGATCAAAAGAATGAGCAGGATAAAGAAGTGAGATCTCCTTCAGTGGAAACTAGTGAAATCTCTAGAAATAAGTAGAAGAATGGCAACTCTCCTAGAGCTAGTAGGAAATATAAAAGGAAGGTATTTGGTAAGAAAAAGACATAATGAAGTTAGTAGTATAGAACGAAGTTAGTAGATGGGTTCCTCTTTATTGAGAAAGACTGTTCAGAGGTTATTCTTCGCTTTGAGAGAAGAATTATAGTAGAATTCCAAGAAGAGTCTTTGGAGTGGATGTAAGAAAGGTTTGTTTGCCTAACCATTATAAATTGATTTTCATTTTCTCCTCCCTATCCTTTTTTAATAGTTGTTCAATAATCTAGTTAATTTACATTGACTAATTTTCTTATACTTATTTATATTGATTGTTATTAATTGAGTACATTAGCTAGAAACATTTTTAAATTTTGTATACATCCAATTCGCCCACTTTTTGGTTCAATTAAGTACTAACATTATGCATGTTAAATTATATATGCGTATATATACATATTTAATATGCATTTTATGTTCCTTATTTAAAATATTAAGTACAAGCTTAGAGAGTGGTTGTTACCTTCCATTATTTAAGTATAAACCAAAGTTCTATTTATTGGAAGGCTTATTAAGTGATTCAAGACACCCTTTAACCTAAACCTATTTTATCTTAAATAATGGATCCTACTTAACTAAATTTATATGATTTGGATGAGTGACTCATGATAATCTAAATTTATAGGCAAGGTTAGGAATAACATATAATATATATTTTGATAAAAGTTATCCCCTAATGGATTTAGGAGTCATATAAGATGTGATTGATAAGGATGTTATATACCTAATTTAAATTTAGTTGGTTTATTGAGTGAATAAAAAACAACTAAAGATAAATGAGATCCTAAAACACTAGAGATTGTGGGGGTTATTATTTTAAATAAAATAGTAGAAGTAACCAAATATATTTTTAAAGTATTGATCTTATTTGGTTTTCATAACATATAACCAATTACTTGGTTTTTTATATTTATATTTATATCTTCTTTCGAGTAGAATTCACCTTTGTTTAGTATAGTTGATACAAAGATTTAGTGAACCAAATTTCTTAGACATAAGATTAGCTTTGAGAAAAGTTCTTAAAGTTAGAAAGAAAGGTTGTAGTCCATTATGCAACTATTAATCCATATTGATATTTAAATGTCATATAGATGAAAAAATGTAATAAAATATTAATTTGAATAATGTCCCATAAACTTTAATGACATACTTATGTAAGATGTATGTTAATACTATGACAACATAAAGTAAGAGGTTATATGAAATAGAGCTGAAAGCTATAGTACTTTAATAAAAATCTTCCTCTTAATTTAGCCTATTAAAAGCATAAACATGGACTTAATTAAAGATATTGGCTTAGATATGATAATAGTTTTCATTAGAATGAAAAATAATTTTATGACATTTCTTACCAATAAATGATATGATAGAGATCACATGCATTTCTAATTTAATCTTTTTAGTATTTGATATTGAGTTTAGGTTCAATATTTTAACAATATTCAAGTCATAATAAGAAATAGATTATTGAGTAAAAGTAGTTAATCCAAGTTTATACAAATATTTTATACATGATGGATCAAAGGAAACTTATGCTTAACATAAAATGGTAAGAAAACAAAGTTAGATAATTAATACTATTTTAAAGCTATGTTAGTTAAATCAATATAACTAGAATCATAAGTGACATAAAATAGTATAGGTTTACTTTTGATTATGAATCGTATGGAACTTGTAAAAATTTTTAAGTTCATGGACAACAATATCGACTTTTATTTAAAGGATGATATTGGTAGTGAATTGTTATATCTTGTATATATGATGTATAGGATGTAATAACAATTTTTAGAAAGATAATACTTTTATTTCATTATATTCACTAATGAATTTATATGATAGTTCCATAAGATTTACTAATGAATTTATATGATAGATCTATAAGAATTAAATGAAATAGAGTCATAAGTATTAAATGAAATACTAATTTAAAATTTTGAAACATTCAAATTATTTAACATTAAGTATAAATTAAGTATTAAGAATGCTTAAAAACTTAGATAAAATCAATATGGTAAGATATAAATTATTGGTTATCTATAAGGAATGAGATTCTTTAATGATTATCCTAACAACTAAATTCTATAATAGTATGGATATGTGTAAGGAGAAAACACTATATGAGATATTGCACGAATGAATATTTATTTCTTCTATAGTAATTCCTAGTATAATGATTTACCTTTGGTAGTTATAATTAAATAAATTATCAAAATAAGATATGGAAGGCTAAGAATTTAAAGAGTCAAATTTAATAATTTTGGAATTTGATATTAAGTTAAAGTTGTATTATAAAATATGTTTCAAACTAAATCAGATGATAAAATATTATAAGATATCCGAAAGGTTGGACATGATCTTATATACTTTTTTAAAACGAAAGAACTCGCAGCCACTACCTTTTGGATGCGCACTGGGTAAACCTCTAGATTGATGCAATAGCCTATAAATCATGTCAATCGAGTATTCTACCCTAGGTAAGTCCTATACGACAAGCCCAATCGAGAGAGCGTAGGTAGGGGGAATCGAATACAAGACTTTTTGACCCCATGCCCCTCCCCTCTACCAACTCAATCACCCCTAATGAACAAAATGTTTGTTTCAATGTATACTTATAGGGGAATGGTTCTTAAGATAATTAATAGTAGTAAGATGAAATTTGAAAGGTTTACATCTTATGAAAATACATCCAATGGGAATTAGTGCTTTTATTTATGCATTTTATATATAGTTGAAAGCCTAGAAGATATTGAAAGATTCATTTTCATGATGAATTCAAATTTTTGTTTTAAAGATGTTTGTAAATTTATCATGTCTATAAGAAAGTAGAAGTATAGTTGTCCTCTTTAGTAAGGGTGTGTAGAGATATACTAATCACAGATTTAAAAAATCACATTTAAATTATTAAATATATGATAATGTAAGAATAATTCTTATTGGATATGAAAAAGGTATAACTTAATTATAGGAATTAGAACTATAGAGATAGATGTGAAAGTTGTTTGCCTATTCAAGTCTAAATACATAGCTAATGTACTAAAGGTGTTTAGTAGTCGAGATATCTGATACTTATAAAGTATTGAAATAGCCATTATTCTATGTATAAGTTGATATTTAAGTTCAAAGTTATATGGATATTAAGTTTAGAAGTAAATCCTTATTAAAATATAAGTTATATAGATATTTTATATGGATATTAAGTTTAGAAGTAAATCCTTATTAAAATATAAGTTACATAGATATTAAGTTTAGAAGTAAATCCTTATTAAAATATATTTTACTTAGAACAATATTATTTTGAGATTAGAAGGGTCATAATGTTGCATTAATTGCTAATTAAGCTATAATATATTTTTCATTTAGTTAAAATGAATAGTTTGGGTTTTAAGGAGTTCTTTAATGAACATGGTATAGTTTATTGCATTGTCTAGAAATTAATATATTGTAGATCATTTGAACCATTAGCCATGTAAAAGGAGCTAAGGTCTTATCAACAATCAAATAAAATTATGTTGGAATCAAAATTATAGGATTCATATTATAATAATTTATTATCTCTAAATTGTTTCTAGCCATTGTTCCATTAAGATGGGACATTAATAGAGCGTAAAAAGACTAGCACACTTTATGTTTCTTTCTTATGAAGAGAGTAATCGATCTCATATACTAAAATAATGTGTCTCAAATAATCTATCTTAGTAGAGAATAAGTTCACTACACTGACCCTATATGAGAATTTTTTTTAGAACATTACTTATCTATCTATAGAAATTTTCAATGTGATGATTGTATTAGCAATCCTTTAACCTAAGATCTCCGAAGTATCTCAAATAGGAGTTTTTATGTTTTGATACTATTTATGACCTGTTATATTTAAGACTAGCTCAATTGGTAGCCATTAGATATAGCATAAACTATATAGAGGTAATTGAATGATCAATATAGGCACCCTAAAGTGATTAAAGATACTATTCTATTATTCTCGACTAGTATCGATCTAAAAAAATCTTGGCCAAGGTAGAATGACACTTTAAAATTGTTTCTAAATGTCATTAGTTGAATCAAATACTAATGGTGGAGTTATTATGATTGGACCTAAATAAAGTAGACATTAATTCTATATTCTATATCTAGTCATAATATTGTATCTTAAAATGAATGAATTATATGAAAAAAAATTATGCATAGAAAGGTTACTCAAAACCACTTTGACATTTCTAGATATTTGGATAGTCATAATGCCTTGTTTGATGCCAATATTAATCTAAGGATATAAATTATTTAATTAGAGAGTTAAATAACTTATATCCATTTTTTAACATTTGGAAACCTAATGTGTCATATAGAAAGAGTGGGTTGAAGAGAGAAAAATGCACTTTAATCAAGTTAATCTTGATTGTAAAGTTTGAGAAACTTTAGAATTAAATATGAGACATTTAATAAATAAGTATCAATATGAGATATTGGATTTTATTTGGTTCTAATTGGTATTAAATTAAAATTAGTTGTAACTCTAATTAATGTCTAATTAAAATTAAAATTTTATTTCAATTAAGTTACTAAAAGGTCTAAAACATATTACAATAAACTTAGGCTACAAGGGAGCTAGTATTTCTCTCCTAAACCTCTCTACAATAATTGTAGAATTCTCTCAACATATTTTTTAGATATTTTTTTTAGAAATATATTTTTTAGATGTTGCTAGATGTTAAAATATGAGTTCGGCTGTAGGAGTTGAGATAACCCGACTTCAAAAATGATTCAAAAGAAACGATAATAAAAGGATTAAACTTTAAAATGTTGCACGAATTGTGATTCATACTTTATTATAATTTATATGTTATTCTTGTTATAGAATTTGAGTAATCTTAATTTTTGGGAAATTAAAAAAAAGTTTCATATTTAATCTATTGTAGGTGAGACCAAATTCCACCCCAAATTCTCAACATCAGCTGCCATCTTAATTTGAGAAGGATGATAATGGATGTTGTTTTCTTTTGGTAGAAAGGGGGGATCACTACACACAATCAAATATCTTAGTTTTTGGGAATCTTGGCGGTTTCCTTATTCCCTCGTTCCTATTGACGATCTGAAACTTGCATAACTTGTTCAAGTAAGTTAACACTTAAAATACTCGAATAAATATACCAAACCTAGATAGACTAGCTTTCTTCTAGGGTTAGCAAATGATAGAGGATCTCCCATGGAAATTTTGTTGACCTTGTGATTACCTTTAATTCATATAGCTGGGAAATGCAATTGACTGTCCACGGTCGCATATAGTTGGGAAACTAGGGTTTGAATTATAAATATGTGGGTCATATTTCTTGAAACGTTTGTCATCCCTGCTATCTCGTACTTACCGACAAGGCATTGTTTCAATCAGATTCAACCAGAAAAAGCTAGTCGTATTCTAGTATTAATGGAATAAACAAGGCTCGAAATAGTATATCCTGTTATAAACTCTTTCTTATGTATCCTCTCTGGTCGCCAACATGCTACACGTAACTCCTATTTAAAACATTTTCTTTCATCGCAATTTTAGGGGTGCTTGGTTGATGAGTTTAGGAAAGGATTAATAGGTATGGAATGAAAAGTGAAGGGTTGGTTGTTGATTATGATTATAGGGGTAATGGTTTGATATCCCACTTTACAAGAATCCTCCATACCCCCATTTAGTAGAAGAATGAAACTCAATCCTTAGTAGAGACTCATTTTACTAATTAATTAAAATATAATTAATTAATTAATTAAAATATAATTAATTTACAATATAATTAATTAAAATAATAATATTAATTAATTAAGTACATTATAATTAAAATATAATTAATTAAAATATAGTAATTAATTATTTAATTAAAATAATATAATTAATTAATTAATTACTATAATTAATTAAATTACAATTCATTCATTGATTAAAATATTGTAATTAATTAATTAAAATACACTGACCCCTTGCTCTCGTATTGCCTTCTATTAGAGTATCTCTCCCTTTTGTTACTATTTCTACTTTTATTTACTGCTTGGAAGTATTATTTAGCCACCTGTTAGGTTTATTTATTTATTTATTTTATTCCACTGCTTTCCCTTTATTTTCTTCATCTTTCAGTAAAAGACTTCAAGACCAGACTATACTGATGAGGTTTTCTAAGAGATAAAGCTCTTCCTAGTGTGTTTTGATTTTTTTCTTGCATTTTCTTATTGATCCAAGAGACTTGCATTTTTTTTCTTTTTTTTTCACATGCTCTTCCCATAGGCGTTTTATGTCTTCCTTGCTTGGGTTTCTTGTTAAATATTGCTAAACCTTTTATATTAACTTTAGCTTCTGTTCTGTCGTATCAATTGTTTCACTTGTACTATTACTTTTAGTATTATTTTAATTATCGTTATCATTATTCTTCTACTATTACCCTTTTACTAAGTTTATCATTCCCTTTCATTTTCTCAGTATTTTCTTTAGTCTTTTATCCTTTTATCCAAGTTATTTGATTATTCATTTTTTTCCTGCTTAAGAGTTTAGTGAGATTATTATTATTTTATTATTATTAGTGGTATTTTACTATTAATACCCTTTTCCTGAGTCTCTTTTTAGCTTTAGTTTGTCAGTATTTTTTTCTTATTCGTATTATATTAAAAATTTTATTATTATTCTTTTTTTTCTATTGATATTATTATTATTATTATTATTATTATTATTATTATTATTATTATTATTATTATTATTATTATTATTTGGGATTAGTATTATTAGTACTGTTTGCATTTATTTTTCCGTTCTGGGTATTTTTATCGGTACTATTATTTTTGTTATAATTATCATTATTAGTTTAATCTAATTTAGTAGATTTATATATACTTTTACTACTACCATTACTATTATTAGTACTATTATTATTATTATTATTATTATTATTATTATTATTATTATTATTATTATTATTATTATTGTTGTTGTTGTTGTTGTTGTTGTTGTTGTTGTTATCTTTTATTTTTCTTTTCTTTTCATTTTTCTTTTTATTTTATTTATCATTCTTTTTCATTATTCTTATCTTTTTTATTTTTTATTTTATTTTATTTTATTTTATTTTTATTGTTATTCTGCTAGGTGACTATACTTTAGTTTTGTTGTTAGTATTAGGGCCGGATTTTTAGAGGCTCCTCAGACGTAGACTTGAGGGACGAGCGTAGGCCCGAGGCAAGAAGGATGCCTTCAATTCGCATGGTTGGGACAAGTGCGAGTGGATCGGTGCGTGCAGTAGGCCAAGAAAAACAAGGCGTGGACGTATTAAGATTCCGCTCTTGAAACATTGGGACCCTAACGGGTAAGTCCTTAGAATTAGTGGACATTTTATACAAGTATAGGATACAAATGACCTGTATTCAGGAGACCAAATGGTCCGGAGCTAAAGCAAAGGAGATAGGAGGTTTCAAACTATGGTATTTGGGAAGTACTCAGAAGCAGAATGGGGTGGGTATCCTGGTGGGCAAGGAACTTATAAGTAGAGTGATGGGGATTATAAGGGTCAATGATAGGATTATGGTGGCTAAAATTGTTGTTAGCAATGTGGTTCTCAATGTCGTTTTTGCGTATGCACCTTAAGCGGGTTCAGACGAACAACAAAAACGTCTGTTCTGGGAAGCGCTAGAGGGGGTGTTACAACAATTCGTTGATACATAGCAGATCATCATTGGTGGTGACTTTAATGGGCATATAGGGGCAGGTACAGATGATTATACAAGAGCCCATGGGGGCTTCGGTTACAGCATTAGGAATGATAATGGGATTGCTTTATTAGACCTGGTCGTAGTGTATGAGTTAGTCATCACTAATTCCCTTTTTCAAAAAAATGTAGCGCACTTAGTAACTTTTCATAGTAGCACCTCCAAGACACAAATAGATTATCTCCTTGTCAAGAGAGGTGCCAGATCATGGTGCAAGGATTGCAAAGTACTACCGGCTGCATGCATATCGACTCAACATAAGTTGTTAGTTCTTGATTTTGTGATTAAAGGATGGAGGTCACAGGCTTTGACCCCGCATTATCATAGAATTAAGTGGTGGAGACTAAAAGGGGCCAAGATGGAACAATTTAGGGCACAGGTTCGATCAAATGCAACATGGTCTGTGCACGGGGATACAAACCTGATGTGGGAGGGGATAGCATCTGTAGTACATGCAACAACTACCAATCTCCTAGGGGTATCCAAAGGGGTCCCTAAAGGGCAAGGAGGTGGGCGGATGGAAGGTTGGTGGTGGTCAGACGAGGTCCAAGAGACTGTTAAGGCAAAGAAGAGAGCTTTTAAAGATCTTATAGCTAGTCCAACGGAGACGGAAAGGGAAATTAACAAAGTAAGGTATAGGTTGGCAAAACGGAAGGCTAAGAAAACTATCGTCGTGGCTAGAGGGGAAGCTTATGAGACTATGTATAGGGACTTGGATATGTTTAGTGGAGCACATAAGATTTTCAAGCTAGCACGAGATAGGGCACGTGGAGCGAATGATTTCAACCAAGTTTGTTGTATACATGATAAAGCAGGACAGGTACTCACAGAGCCCCAAGCCATCAAGAGGAGGTGGTAGAGATACTTTCATGGCCTGTATAACGTAGAGTTAGTGGGCAGCATAGAGTTAAGAGAACCCTCTGAGTCAGGGCATGCTCATGATAGGGGCGCATAGGTAAGGATTACGAGGGGTGAAATTACAAAGGTGTTGCGAGAGATGCAGAGCGGTAGGGCCTTAGGGCCAGACGAGATCCCTATAGAGGTATGGAAACGGATAGGAGTTGTCGGTATTCCATGGTTAGTTCAACTCTTCAATGGGATTTTAGAGTTAGCCAAAATGCCGGATGAATGGAGATTAAGTAGGTTGATCCCCTTATACAAAGCCAAAGGAGATATCCAACAATGTCACAACTATTGAGGCATCAAACTAATAAGTCATACCATCAAGTTGTGGGAGAAGGTAATCGAGAAGAGGATCCGGAGGGTTTCTTCTGTTTCGATCAACCAATTCGGATTTATGCCTGGTAGGTCCACAACAGAAGCGTTACATCTACTCCGTAGACTTATGTAATGCTATAGGGAAAGAAAACGAGATTTGCATATAGTTTTTATTAACTTAGAGAAGGTGTATGACAGGGTCCCTAGAGACCTCTTATGGAGATGTTTGGAAGCTAAGGGCATTCCTATCACCTATATTAATGTAATTAGGGATATGTATGAAGGTGCACTAACTAGCGTTAAGACGGTAGGTGGGGACACGGAATCGTTTTCTATAAGTGTGGGTCTCCACCAAGGATCGGCGTTAAGTCCTGTGTTGTTCACATTAGGATTAGATGAGATTACTAAACATATTCAAGGAGAGGTACCTTGGTGTATGTTATTTGCGAACGATATTGTCTTAGTAGATGAGACCAAGGAAGGAGTCAATGCCAAGTTAAACTGCTAGAGAGATTCGTTAGAATCGAAAGGTTTTAAGTTGAGTAGGTCTAAGACGGAGTATTTAGAATGTAACTTTTCAGGAAACCAAGTGAAGCATGAGGTGACAATTGCAATTGGTACCGACGTCATACCATAGAGGACGAGTTTTAAGTATCTCGGGTCTGTCATTCAGAGTGATGGTAATATCGATGCTGATATTGTACATCGTATTAGATCAGGCTGGACTAAATGGCGAAGTGCATCAGGGGTTTTATGTGACAAGAAGATTCCTTTAAAACTTAAGGGGAAGTTTTATAAAACGGTGATTCACCCAACTATGTTATATGGGGCAAAGTGTTGGCCTACTAAACATAGGCATATAAGACAGTTGTTGGTAGCAGAAATGCATATGCTTAGGTGGATGTGTATTTTTTCCAGGAGAGATAAAGTTAGGAACTGGGTGGTGAGAGAGAGACTTCGGGTAGCCAACTTTGCAGACAAGTTGAGAGAGACTAAGCTTAGGTGGTATGGGCATGTGCGAAGGAGGCCCTTTGATGCTCCAGTACGGAGCTGTGAGGGCATAACACTTAGTGACTATAAGAGGAGGAAAGGGAGGCCGTACAAGAATTGAAAGGAGGTGATCAAGGCAGATATGTCAAAGTTAGCCCTTCATGAGGTAATTGCTCAGAATAGAAAAGTTTGACGTGATTGGATAAGGGTAAAGGATTAACTGATCCAGTTATCCAATCTCCTTACTTAGAGAGTGACAAAGAGGGCTGGACTTTGTATACTATTAGGTTCTCGCAGATCTGTCCTCCTTCAGGTAGTTTTTTTTTCATGTATTGTTTTTGTGTACCACATCATTCTTATATTGTCTCATTTGCATGCAGGTCCACCGGAAATAACCTCTCTACTATGTAGGGGTAAGGCTGCGTACTATCGGACCTCCCCAGACCCTGCTTCATTGCAAGATTTTCAGACTGGGTGATGATGATGATGATGATGATGAGTTGTAATTATTAATTGTTTAAAAAGGAGAATGTTGGAATTTTAAATTCCTTTTGAACATTTATTAATTATGAATTTTGCAAGAACTAAGGCTAAGTAAACCAAATTGATCCGGATTAAAGACAATAAAGTAGCCCAATAAAGAATCTAATTAAATGGGTTAAAGTCTAATAAGGAACTTGAGTTCTTATTAATTTGGGTTAGTTATTTACAAAGCCTTTGATGTGAATGCCTGATAAGGTTACCATAAATAGTTTATAAGGTCTCCAACTACTTGCTAAAGTAAGTTCGTGGGTATTAGTTTCTTTGACTATTAAAAAGTCTTTGTAGGCATAAAAAGATGTTAGCATCATAAAGATATTCAACTTTCATTAAGGTTGATCGAAAGTTGCAGTAAATTAGTCATCCATTGAGGAGCTTGCTTAAATTATCCAATAACTTGTTCAAGTTATTCAATAGCTTGTTCATTGGCAAATAGATAGCACAAAATGTAATTTTATGTTTTTTTTTGTTTATACAAGTTTATGTTTGATCTTGTAATGATTAATCTCAAGTTATTGGATAGTTTATTCATCGACAAATATATAACAAAACATGTAATTTCCTATATTATTTTTGTTTATTCAACTTCATGTTTGATCTTGTACTAATTGCTAAAGTTTATGATATATCTAACATTTATAAGTTCAAAATCTAAGAAATTTGCGACTTTTCTAAATTTTGTGTGAATAGTGTAAAATTGCAAAGTTTGACAAAAGCATGACCAAAATTCATGTACAACTTTTTAACAAGTTAGGATGCAAATTATATGCTTTGAAAGAGTGGGCAAACCAAATTGATGTACATCACATAACGAATTGTTTCTTTAAGAAAGTGTATTGTTTGTGATCAAAAATGTATTTTTGGCTAATATTGCAGAGTGATTTGCACAACAGATAAAAATCTGTAAATAAATCTTGAATTTTCATATGCTTAGATTATAAGCATTTTTTTCATAAGTTCTTGTTGACCTTTATTTTGCATTCATACAAGTGTATAAATAATCCATTTATAGTCTATTAAATTACTAGACGCAAAGGATTGACTACCAATTTAAGTTTTTAATGATTTTAACAATGAGAGAGTCAAGTGTGCAATTAAACAACAACGTAGTTAAATAAAGCAAAAGGGCCTTAACATCATATATTGCCATTGCACCAATCAAACTGGCTGTAAAACTAAGAATCTCAACTTTGCAATGTTTTTTTCCTTAATTTACCACAACCTTTCATGAACTTTGTAATTTTATTTTGTTATCGATACCTTAGTGCCTTAATTATCTAAACAATATGACAAATTCAATTGAAACATTACAGAGTTCTAAGAATAATATCTTTAAGCTTTTTATGCTTGACCTCAAACTAAATAATTTAGGTATGGTTTGGACTCATGCTAAGATCATACCAAAATAAAAAAATGGGTAGATTCAGACACAAATAGCTACCCGACTTGAGTCATTGCTAACTGTACTCAATAATTGTACTCTTTTTTTATCATTTTTGTTTGTTATACCTGAATTAAATCTATATGTTTATGTCATACATTTAAAATAGATAGATACTAACAAATGAATAGGGAAAACTTGAAAATAAATTAAACATAAATAAAATTGAAAATATAAAATTAATATTTGAAGGAAGAATGTAGCCAATAAACATTAAATGTAAAGTTTATGTTCTAAATGAAGTTATAAATATAACTTGTACTAATTTTGGTATTGATACCATCAATACTAGATATTGTTTCAAATTATTTTTTCAAATTATAAAATAATCTCTCAATTTTATATAAATAATTTTCAGTCTTAATGTTTTCAATCCGTTTGCCAACCACTATCCATAATATGTTCAATATCTATAGGGGTAAAAGTCCTTTTAGCTTTAATAGTTTTCTAGCGGAAGACCTTGAAAAGATATCCGAAGAAGTACGTCATAGGAGGTATATAGAAATAAAGCCTTTATACGTGTTAGAAAACTAATCATATCAAACAAGAGCTAAAAATGTTCAATGTCAGAAGAATGAAAAACACAAGAAATGTGGTTAAACACAAGAAATGTGGTTTATGATACTAAGGCTAAAATGATTGCAGTCTATGAGACCTTTTACCAATAACTTGGGCAACCAAGATTGATTAAAGAAGAGAAATATTTGTGAATGCTTATACAAAAGCTATGATGAACCATAGTTCCCTTATTAACCAAATAACTTAAATGCATTGGATAAGTGAAAGAGAAATGAATAATAAATTTTTCCATAATTTAATATTGGTACAATAGATTAATTCCTTAACCATACAAAATGTAAAGGTAATTATTTATCAAGAGGAGATTAAGGAATAAACATTCAGTTTCTTTAAAATTTCATTTAGTACAACTGTAAGCAATAGGTCTTTAATTCAATTATTAAGCTTTTGTATTAGAAATTAATTGAAGGATAAGGAAATGAAGATTCTTGGTAGTCCCTTTATTGTACAAGATGTTGAAAGGGTGTGCTTTATTTAGATGCCTTTTAATGGATATTTCTTTCAAAATCTTGGATAAGGTTAAAGGACATAGTTACAAAAGTTATAATGGAGTTCTTTGAAAAAGAAAAGTTCTTAAAAGAGTTCAATAAAACATTTTATCTACTTAATTCCAAAAACATCTAATCCTAAATCTTTTAGTGAGTATAGGCCTATATCATGTTGTAGTTTTTTTGGTATAAAATCATTTTAAAACTTTTGCCTCCAAGATTGCAGAAAGCATTGAATCTTAAAATCAATGATACTCTGTGGTTTTTTATAAGAAAAATAAATTAGGGCTAATGTGCTAATTGCTTAAGAGCTATTCAAGGGGTCCTAAAGAGAGAAATCCTTTAAGAATTATTCTATAAAGGTGGACTTTCATAAAGCTTATGATACAATAAGGTGATTTTATTCTCCAGTTACTTAAGGTATTAGGGTTCCTAGAAAATTTGGTTAACATTATAGTGTTTTAATTATTAGAGAGCCTTTAAATCAGTTTAAAGGTGGTAGGGTTGGAGGCAAGGAGACCTAATATCTTCTTACCAATTTATTCTTTCCACGGAGGCAATAATTAGACTAGTTAGGCACAATATTGCTTTTGATTCTAACTTTAAGTATTATAGTAGATGTAAATGACTTCGATTGTTTAGCCCATCTTTTGCAAATGATTTCCTCCTATTCCTAAAAAACACATGATAAATCAATGAGTTTCTTAATGGCCTCCCTTTATATTTTTAGATAGCTTTTATGTTGGACCCCGATTCTTAAGTGGAATTTAGAAATAATAATTGAAATTAAATAAGTATCTTAGTATATGTAATGTGTTATAGATGAAATTATACTTAAAGGAAATTGATAAAAAAATGGATTGATTTTGTATAACTTTGGGTTTTGAATAGATTTGAATGGTTTATAAAAGTTAAAGTGAATGAGTTGATTGAAAATTAAGTTGAAAATCAAAAAATAAAGAGAAAAAGTGTGAGAATATAAAGAATTGAGAAAAAAAAGTTTGACTTTTTGGTCATGGAGAGTTGACTTTTTGATTTGGGCACAATTTTAGAAAATGATCTTCATGAAACTTGTAGCTCCTGTTGAGAGCTTTCTGTCGCCATAAAATTTGATATTCTTCGATATCGGGAGTGAAAGTTATGATTTTTGGAAGTTTGAATGTGGTTTAGGTTGACAATTATCTGGTAGAAACTTTGACTGAAAAATTGACCTAGTTAGAGGTTGAAATTGTAATTAAGTTCTTCATGAAAGTTTTAGATCATGTTCTGATCTTTGCATTGATGTAAAATATGCATGTTTGGATTTTGGAATTGAAAGATAGAAATTTTGAAAGTTGAGTTATTGCTTAGGGAATTATTAAATTGGGCAGAAAGTTTGAGTGGGTTTTTGACCCCTTTATAGATGGAATTGGTTGTGGAGTTCTACATAGAACTTGTAGAGCTTCCTCCAAGCTTTTTATTGATACCAAATTTGTTAAATTTGGAATTCGGGATCAGGAGTTATGTACTTGGGAAAATTTGGATTTATTTGTGTTAAAAAAAAGGAAAATTTCAGGGAGCGCTCGCCCAGCGAGCGCCCGGTGCGACGTCGTTCGCTTTGTTTCTTCCTTCCAAACGACGTGATTCTTCTCCGCTTCTGGCTTTCTCCGCGCGCAAAAACGCCGCTGTTTCGTCTGTGCCTATTCTTTATGCGAAGTCGTTTCCTCCCTTCTAATTTTCCTTGTTTTCCTTTCATCCGACCTTTGTTCAATCCTTTGCTCATATCTTTTCCATCCGACATCCGATTGACTTGGTTTTTGAAGCGTTGGATTCCTAAGACAATTATCTAGATATTCATTGGAAATTTGTAATTTTATGAGATTAAATTGAGGTTGATTGATTTAATCAAAGTGAGTTAGATAAGTTTCTGAACATGGTTCAGTCTTTTGCGAAATTCGAGATCTGTGGTGATCCGATTGAATTGATTCTTGAGGAAAAATAAAATAAAGACATGTGGCTACAAGTCATATAAAGGAATTGAATTTCAATTTATCCTCTAAGACTTTCAATTTCTGAATTGAAGTTCGAATTAGTGTTCAGTCTTGGATTAGAAAAATCTGAAAGTATTTTGGCCAAAATTTTTGTTCTAGTTATCCAAATGAGGTGATTCTTGATTTTGATTAAACTAGAGAAATAGGGATACAATTTGTATGAAGAAAGTGAAATTTAATTCAGCCTCTAAAATAATCAATTTTTGGATGGAATTAAAGTTCTGGAAAATGTGTTAGCATAATGACAATCCGAAATGTTTGGACTATAACTATTGGTGTAGTGCACCAAATTAAATGATTTTTGTGGCATTACGAAATTAAGACAATTAGGAACATTTCTCTAGAAGGACGTTTTAGCAAATTCCCTTAAATTGATGATTAGAAATGTAGGGACCCGTTCCCGAGACCGAAACCCCAACCGGAAGACGAAATGAAAGACGAATAACAAAGAGGCGGAACGAACAAATCGAAGCAAATCAATTTCGAATCGGAAACGGATTGGATCGAAGCAAACAAATTTCTTATTCAAATTTAAACAAATTCCGACATCCGAAGCGAAAGACTAGAAAGCTTATCGCGTTGCATTGGAAACCTTAAACTTACTTTATCCGATTCCGTGTAAGTTTTTTTTTTTTCATCCTTATCATACTTGGAAACTTATCCTTAAACTTATACTAGTCTCAATCAAACCAATTCATTAATCCATCCAAAACACATTCATATTTGATTCCTAATCATAATCCCATACAATCACATTTTTAATCCATAACCATCCACAATTTTTGTATCAATCCATATGTAATTCAATACAATTCATATTCCATCATCATACGCATTCATCCATATCTATACATATCCAAATCACATTCATACAATCAATTTCCTACATGATTTCATAGCCATCCACTAATTTATAAATCATCATATCCATCTTACTCAATTTTTATACAATTTCAATAATTTTCATACATCCCAATATAAACTGCTTGTAATACATTATGGCAATCCAAGCCATATCCAAAACTTATACAAAAATCAATATCAACTCTACCTTAATACAAAAATACACGTTATACACAACGAACATAAAATCTTAACATGCTTTCATCTAATCTCCTGCTTGAATACCTGGAGATGGGGATGAAAGGGGGGGTGAGCTACAGAGCTCGTGGGTAACATGCTTATAATCAATCATAAGTAAAACCATTCAAAAGTTTACTGTCATAGAATTTCTTGCTGAAAATCTATAAATGCTCGTTTCTTAAATTCTCATCATATATTCAAATTAGTAAATCACAAAACATAAGTGTATCAACTTGCTCACAATTCACAATTTCATAATTCAAAATATCATTTCATTAACCACAATTTATGCCATTCCATCATTCAAGCATAACACACAATGCATAAATGCAATGCACATCAAATGCAAATGCACAATCAAATGGCTCGAGAGGTTCCGTGAACAAAATGACGAAACCG
>JAOSBK010000073.1:9000-32769 GCA_027568895.1 Erythroxylum shatona | reverse complement strand
AGACATTCTTTGTATTTATTCTTTCGCTTTGTTTAAATAGAAGAGGAGAAAAGGTAAAATCGGTGTGCGGTAATTTTTTTTAATTAAGAATGGAACCAAGAAGCATTAAATGCTCTTGCTTTTGAGAAGCTTTGACATTGACATTCTGTAAGCATTAAATGAGTTCAGAACCATTAAATGCTTTATTAAGCATTTAGCAATTGAAAACTTCGACAATTTTAAGCGAGAATGAGAGGGATAGGGATTGAGTTTTAAGTAGATAAAAAGATTGGGAGACTAATCTTGGAAAAAATGATTTATTAATAGCGAAGTTATATTAAAATTTATAAAAGTTGCTTGGCTCAATTTATTAATTCATCAAATAATTTATTTAGAAAGTAATATATTCACATGATAATTTGTTTAAAATTCATCTGAAAAGTAGCGACTGGGAAGTTGTAAGGGTAAGAAACATGATGAACTTCCGGCACAACCTCGGCTAATGGGCCAACTTGAGAATTACAAACTTATCCCAAAGCATTTACGTAATCCAGATGATTCGAAAAGTCTATATAGCCCACTGTGATGGGCCATTGGCAACCGATAAAAACAGAATACAACCGAAAGCTAAAAGTTAAAACAGACATCGCGCGCAGCAATCCCCTGCTATCCAATAAGCAGTCGCCGCGTGTCAAAACCTGTACCAGTTACCCCATAAATATCCCTTTTTTTTCATTGTCTCTCTGTTTCTAAGTGTCACCGATCACAACGTTCAAAATCTTCTCTTCTTACCGGAGATGTGGTAAAGACTGAATACTGCTCGCTCTTTCTGTTTCCACCACGCCATGAGCGCCAGGGTGATTCTCTACTCTTTTACTCCCCGATGTAGCCCTCAGCTTCAACCTTCTGTTAAGAAGCCCAAGGAACCTCTTTCTCTGGCTGTCCACTTTTACTCCGATAACCGTTGTCGGGTTTTCCGGGTTTCAGTGAGGAAGTCGGGCCGGAGAGACGGCCGCCAAGTTTACGCAGATGTCAAGTCGGAGTCGTACGAGATATCAGAGCCGCGGGTTAAGAAAACGGCGAGGTTCGCATCGGAGAGCTCGGTGGTGCCGTGGTGGGAAGAGTTCCCGAAACGATGGGTTATTGTGATACTCTGCTTCTGGGCTTTTCTGCTTTGCAATATGGACAGAGTAAGGATCGTTTCTTGCTTTTGTTTTTATCACTCTGTTCTGTTAAATAAGCTGCAAGTATTTGGTTGTGTTTTGCAGGTAAATATGAGCATTGCCATACTTCCAATGTCCTCCGAGTTCAATTGGAACCCCTCCACTGTTGGTTTGATTCAATCTTCCTTTTTCTGGGGCTACCTCCTCACCCAGGTATAATTCCTTCCTTTTTTAAGTTACCAGCATTGTTTTCTTTCCATTGCAAATTTGGTTTTGGGATCAATTATAAGATAATGTGAAGAATGAGAGTTCATTCTTGAGTTTTTCTTATGCTCCGCTGACTTTAATTGTCAGTGACAGATTGCCGGTGGAATTTGGGCGGACACAGTAGGGGGGAAGGCGGTGTTGGGGTTTGGTGTGGTTTGGTGGTCTGTTGCTACTGCTCTTACTCCCGTTGCCGCCAAACTTGGGCTGCCTTTCCTACTTGCTGTCCGCGCTTTCATGGGTATTGGTGAGGTAAGTTGTGAAGTTTGCGTGGCAGTTTTGAGAGTTGTCTAACTCGTTATTTGATGCGCAATGGGTTTAGCGTTTTGATCTGCTGTTCTTTTTCAGGGTGTCGCTATGCCTGCCATGAATAATATTCTTTCCAAATGGGTTCCCGTATCAGAGAGGAGTAGATCGCTAGCACTGGTTTACAGCGGGATGTACCTTGGATCAGTTACCGGACTGGCATTTTCACCATTCTTGATTCATAAATTTGGATGGCCATCAGTTTTTTACTCCTTTGGATCATTAGGAACTGTTTGGTTTACTGTATGGCTAAGTAAGGTAACCTAGTAATTCTACATGCTCTTTTGCGATTGCAATACTCAAAAACA
Organism: Erythroxylum shatona; assembly: GCA_027568895.1. Taxonomy (NCBI): domain Eukaryota; kingdom Viridiplantae; phylum Streptophyta; class Magnoliopsida; order Malpighiales; family Erythroxylaceae; genus Erythroxylum; species Erythroxylum shatona. Next base: position 30,749 of record JAOSBK010000073.1, on the reverse strand, counting down.
GTTTTGCTCTTTAAGGAGTTTTGTCAACCCATAAGCCTACTTAGACATCTACTTACTGAATTGACTATCAATAGCAGTAGCCATATCGGTGTTTTCTTTTTCATATAGGCACATAGTTCACCTCTTGAGGATCCTCAACTCCGTGCGGAAGAAATGAAGCTGATTATTGCTAATAGTGTTTCCAAGGAACCCGTTAAAACAATACCATGGGGATTAATCTTGTCGAAACCACCTGTGTGGGCCTTAATAGTCTCTCACTTCTGTCACAACTGGGGCACATTTATTCTCCTGACATGGATGCCCACATATTATAACCAAGTAAGTTTTCTTCTTAGCTTTGTCCAAAATGAATTAATTTCCAAAATATACTTTGTTATATTGAAAATATTAATTTTTATTGGGAAAATTAGTGTCAGATTATACAGAACCTATCACATACTTAAAATAACCGACAAGAATTTAATAAAAGGTTATTTATTTTTAGTTAATTATTTTAAAAATAAACGAAACACATGGGATTAAGTTCCAGACCTATAGTTAGCAAGTTCCATTAACTTCCATTTTTGGGAGGAGTGATTTATGTATGAAATGAGTATTACATCTTTATTCAAGACCTTAAGATTCATTATTGTAAATAAACCTTCGCTAGTCGATATCTTATAAATTCTCCTATCACGCCAAGAATATATATTTGGCGCGCAATAATAAACATCTTTGGGTACCAACAGAAATATATATCTATGAGAATATTTAAGCTATTGTGGTGAAACGATCACTTAACATAGTATCAGAACCTTTGTAATCAAGTGGTCGTGAGTGCAAATCCTGCTACTCATCTATTACTCAACACAAGGTAGTTTCAAGCTCAAAGGGCTTTTACTTGAGGAGGTGTGTTAGTGAATATATAAAACTAATTAAGTTAGTCTCACACAACAGTTTAAGCTATTGTGGTGAAACGGTCACTTAATATAGTATAAGAGCCTTAATGATTAAGTGGTCGTGAGTTCAAATCCTACCACTTACCTATTATTCAGCACAAGATAGAGTGAGTTTGTGCAAGTTTCAAGCCCAAAGAGCTTTCACTTGAGGGGGTGTGTTAATGAATATATAAGATCAATTAAGTTGGCATCACACAACAACTTAAGCTATTGTGATGAAACGGTCACTTAACACTGAAGTTGGAACAACTATGATATTATATTAAGTTTTCATTAATCTTAATTTAGAGATTTGACATATATATATATATATATATATATATATATATGCCATATCTTCACCAAAAATTTTAAGGTATTAGGTTAGGATCTCGATTTTGTATATAAACCACCCTCCTTGATTATTTTTTGTAGTGGATGGATATGTTCTAATATTCGCTGTGGATTTTAGTTCCAGAATTGTTTATAGAATATCTGTAACTGTACTAGAAAAATTTAGCTACGGATAACCAATGAGGAAACATCAATCACAAGTAACGGTTTTTTGAGATTTGGGTACTAACACTTAAAAGAGTCCAAGGGAAACCAGCGATCAGTTGCACGAAAAGAGAACCTTTCTGGGCTGATCTTAGGCATTCACTCTTGATGGTTTAGTACGCTGGGGTTGGTATGTGACGACAGGATAAGGAGCTACTGCTCTGTTAATAGTTATTATTCTCATTTATTCTTTTATCTAGTAACTTTTCCTAGACAACTACTTGAAACTATTGTTTTTTACTGTTAATTTTGACTTGCAATGTGTTGCTAGAGCAATTGTAGTACTGAGACGATTACTTCTCTACTCCTCCAGGTTCTAAAGTTCAACCTCACGGAATCTGGGCTTTTCTGTGTTTTGCCCTGGCTTACGATGGCATTTTCTGCAAATCTTGGGGGGTGGATTGCGGATACTCTGGTTAGCAGAGGATTATCTGTGACATCAGTTCGCAAGGTATGTTTGATTTTATATACTTAATCTACAACCTACTGTTGTTAACTCTATATACTGTTATTTTACTCATGTCTTACCTCTGCCCAACTCAGGATCTTAATTATGCTAGCTTGAAGCCTATTATCTTCGGATAAGTTTGTTCATTCAACCCTTTGACAATAGGATCTGCATTATATTCTTCTTTGCAGATCATGCAAACAATTGGATTTCTTGGACCTGCTTTTTTCCTAACTCAATTGAGCCATGTTGACTCTCCTGCAATGGCTGTTGTCTGCATGGCATGCAGTCAGGTTGTTTACGAATTTGTATGAAGCAGTTTGGTCTTTTAATCTATTATAGTCTACTTGCGAAGCTTTATGAGTAGCATGGAATTTCATAAGGTTTTCCATACTTGAGTAGTTGTGAGAAGAATATTTGATGTCCTCTATTGAAATATTTAATTTACTTTGTAATTAAACAGGGAACTGATGCATTCTCCCAGTCAGGTCTATACTCCAATCATCAAGATATTGCTCCTCGCTATTCTGTGAGTATTCATTCAAAGAAGACTGCCCATGACCATCAATTGTTGAACAATTAAGAGTGGAACTATTAGTAACAAGTGGTTTGCTTCTCACTGACGTAAGAGTCATATACTTCTGGGCAATTGTATCGCAGGGAGTGTTGCTTGGTCTATCCAATACTGCTGGAGTGTTGGCAGGGGTGTTTGGAACAGCAGCAACTGGTTACATATTGCACCATGGTAAGAATTCATTACTGACACGATGCTTGGTTGAAGCTTGGGATTTGGCTCCTAATTCTGGTTGTTCTTGTCCTCATTTTTAGGTTCTTGGGATGATGTTTTTAAGGTTTCAGTTGGTCTTTACTTGATGGGCACTGTGGTCTGGAATCTCTTCTCAACTGGGGAGAAAATATTGGATTAGACTATAGAGCAAGACAGCGCAGGGTTCCCAATTCTAGGTCGATGACCAAGCTTAGGTGACGAAAAGAAAACATACGGACTGAATCATATCTTTTGTTCATCAATTACTCCATATTCATGGCAGATTTTCCAAATGCCCAAAATTTTGAATTTGATTTACCTCAGAGCAGATACACTGTTGTATAGTATCTCAAAACTACCTGTAAATGATGTTAACCACTAACAAATCAATTCAGTGGCATTATACGGAAATTTTTTATCCTCTTTTGGCTGTCTTGTCATAGTTCTAACAGCTTTATTTATCTACCAACACTTCTACAACTTGGCACAACAGTATCTCATAGGTCACATACTTAGTGCAAATTAATCTGTCTAATTTTTTTTTATTTTAATACATCCGGTTGTTTTTAGATAATAAGGTATAAAATATGGGTTGACATCAATGGTATGAGTATTGTATCAGTCCCGGTATCAAATTTAGTTATGATATGGTGCTGTAATGGTAGCGAGTACTATTTTGAATAAAATTTTAAATTTATAAAATATTTTTAAAAATTTTAAATTATAAAATAATTCTTTAATATATTGCATTATATAAGTTAATTTTACACTGACTTTGTCTGTAAAAATTATAATAATAGAAATTTAAAATAATACAATTTATTTATTTTTCTTAATTTTATTTTCACATATTGTTTTTCCACATACTTATTTCATTTTCTCTATAATAACAATAGTTATTATTTAAAAAAATTAAAGTAAATTTATATTATTAATATAACCAAATTGATACTAAATATAAGAATTTAAATCATATATATTAAAATGTGTTTGTTAATAAAAAATAATAATTACAATTAAATTAAAAGTACTACAAACACCATTAAAAAGTTTTATTATAATAATTATTAATTTTAACAATAACAATAAAAATAATATTATTATTATTATAAATTAAAAAGATAATTTTTGTCATCTTAATTATATTTTATAAATTAGGTGGATACGTAACTTTATATGGTTGAAACTATTCCAAGAATGTCTATAATAGAGAATTAACATTGGCAGAATTGGTTAAATATTAATAAACATGTAATGAAGACAAAGTAACAAGACAGGCATAAAGGGCAGATAAAGCCCACAGAAGCCATATAATTAGTTCAGTAAACGAATTATACAGACGGCGTAGACGCGTTAGAATATCAAAGTGGTGTGAACGTGAAGGAATGTTCAAAGTGGTAAGAACAAGATGAAAGTAATAAAAAATACTTTTTTGTTCAAATATGAGTAAATGTTATTTTATATAGTAGAAAATTTAAGTTTTTCCAACTTAGTCTTAAAATTTTTTAAAATTTTAATTCTAACCGTAATTTGATTGATATTTTAACTAAAAGAATAGATACTAACCGATACTAGATTCTAGTACAAAACTTTTATTTTCAGTACTATTTTTTGCAATACCAACCAATACAGTACGATATCCAAAATACTGATATGAAGAGCTCATGGTTAACACCTTAAAAAGGTTTTGAAAAGGCTTTAAGGAACTTTGAATCGAATACGATTCTTGATTCATATTTTTAAGTTACTCATTTATTATGATCAGAAATTGTCAAATTTTTTATTTTTTGTTTTTTATAGAAGATCCTTGTGATTATCCATCTTAAATACTATATTTTTTAAATATTTTTGTATGAAATATCATGGCTCTAGAGTCATTTGAGGAGGAAACCTCAAATTGTCATATGATATATTTGAACTTTACTATATGAAATTCTATAAAATTTCAATTTTTATGAGAAACCTAGTTCTGGAGTCATTTAAGGAATGAAATAAGGACTTCAAAACTGTGTCATACGATACATATATTCTTCAAAGTTTGTATAAGTCTATAATAAAAGGAGATCAAAATTTCGCAAAGTCTACATCAATTGTTAAGACATTTTGAACAAGGCATACATCCTTGATATGTCCTTAATCCACTTTTATTTCGATTTAGGTATTTTTGAAAATGTAGGACACACCTGATAAGTTTGAAGTGCAACTTTCAACTCTCAATTATTAAAAAATAGTTAATAATTTGAAGTTATCTATATAAAAAAATTGATTATCATTTGTCTCAAACACAAAATAAAAAGATTTCTACTTGAAAGTAAATTTTCTTACAAGTATTCTTTAATTAGAAGAATTTATCTATATCTAACTAAGTGATTTTTTTGTGTTTCTTTACTCACAATGGGAACTGTATTATTTATTTTGTATTAACTTCGTGTGATTCTTTACAATAAATAGTATTTAAACAAGAATAAACACTATAAACATTGATGTCTAAGATATTCTTAACCATAATACAAAGTAGACATAACAAATTAGCCCTAAATTTTTGTTCTAATAACAACAATTTAGCCACAATCTTAGGAATTGAAGAGACAATAAAAAAATAAATCCCAAAATAAATTGTTGGCCTAGGTGCATGAAGTAATCACTAGCATTGAGCAAGCATCAAAGAAATGTTGACAGGCCAGCTGCCATCAAGTAGCAGTGAGTTGCATTGCCACCACTTCTTTTTGTGGTATACCCAACATGTCTAAAGTCAAATTGCGCATCGCCTACGACTACTTATTCTTTTTCTACTGTTGCTTATTTTTTGTGCTTTGGTTCCCATCTCTTCACTGTTTCTTGTGTGATTACATTGTGACATTTTGTTAGCCCTCCATTTGCTTTTGGTTGTTCACCTAAAATGAGCTTGTAAAGCAATACAACAAACAAGCGACACTAGAGCAACAAGTATCATTCACATTAACCATCTCCTTCAATAGATTGTATGGATAACCCAACTCTTTTCAACCTTTTTCTCAAAACATTCTGCTCCCTTCTCCCCTACTATTTCTCTACATTTCCTCATCCCTCCCCTTCCAAACTTCCATCTTTAAGAATTCCTAAATCTCCCAGTCTTGTAGTGTTTTTTTTAGCATGTTTGTTCAGGGGCAATATTGTCCTTTAGACCTATCTTGCCTCTAACTTTTCTCCTTATTAGTAACTAAATTCAACTTTTTTCCTCTGCCACCTTTGATTATTACCATGTCCTAGCATGGTTACTTTAGACAAACCTAACACCTAAAGTCAAATTACCTTTTCACCCCTTCCCAATAAACTCCTTACTCCTCCTCCACCCCGACCTCCTTCTCCTGGTAAGGGAATAGTGAACCCTCAACTGAGCTAGAAGGTTGTTGTGGGAGATAATATTGAAACCTCCTTATGTTCCCCTGATAAGCTTGGAAGAAAGACCTATAGTTGCTCTCGACATTGAAACTATAAAAAGAGGAGCTAGTGCATAAACATCAACCCTAGTAGGATTCTTCTTGAACAAATTGCCTGCATTCCCAATGGTGAATAGTTAGGCAACAAAGATTTGAAGAATGAGAGGCCTTGTGGAAGTGCTCCTAACTGAAGACAACCTGTTATTATTCAAGTTTGTAATCAAAGATGGAGCAAATGAAGTCCTTAAACATGCATAAAAGACAACATTTGGAAATTTTAAGAGAACCAACGATAACCACCTTCTTTCATCATCTTTCTCTTCATTTTCCAGCTAGTAAATGTGTCTAAAAACACTCTCTTTCATTTGCATGTAACACTTCTCTCATTGGTTCCCTCATTGTGTTTGTTTTGCAAAAAAATTAGAAGTTGTGGAGTTTAACAACTCTAAAACTCCTTACACTTAGGTAAAAATTCTAGCAGCTATATTATGTAATTTTTTGTGTGACTTTGACTATCCTACATTAGTTTATAGTTGGATTACATGTTGGTTGTTTGAGACAATAATTGAAGTCATGGAAAGGGATAAAAATGGAGAATGTAGTTGGAAAATGTTAAAAGAAGAGGAGATAGGACAAGAGGAGAGGGTGAAGAAGATGACATATTTTTGAAATTTTAAGTTGCATGTAGCAGTAAAATAGTAAATGCAAACAATGAAGGGTAAATCTAGAATCTACTTCCAAGAAGGGCCTTTTTGGTATTAATTGAAACGGATGAGGGTAAAATAAGACTTTTAATTAGTTAAGGGTATTTTGGCAATTCTGGTGGTTAGGTAGAAAGGATATTATTTTTATAATTAAAAATAAACTAGAAAAGAGAATAATGTTCGATTATTAAGTGTATTTCAATCAAAAATTTTCGTAAATTATTCATAAAATTTTGTAATGTCTAAGCTTGATGGTCTAATTAAGGACTAAATTGGACTATAAATTAGTTGAATCCAAAATCGAGGTAATGATAACCTTGGACATTACTCTTAAAATAGAATACTGTTTTGTTATTAATAAATTATGTTTTGAATTAGTCATTAATTAAATTAATGATTAATAATTAAATACATCAATTATGTTTATTTTATTTCACTAATAATTAACAAATTCAAGGTGTTACGTTTATATTTTATACTTTGATACATTTTATAAGATGAAATGCTTGTTAATTCCATGAAAAATGTGTTAATTAAATGAGATTGGTTGATAATAGGTTGTGAATAGTTGGTAAAAATCGAGAATTGCTAGCTTGCCTAAGATATGCCACACCTAAGATATGCCACATTTGATGGTCTTAGATAGATAGATTCACTATAAGAGTCAATACATTTAATGGCAACTTTTTTGTAACTAATTGTCATTTCATCACATATATGAGGTTTTTTTTTGTAACAAAACAATTGCTTAGCACTATTGTTTGACTTAATTGTGATACTTTATTTTTTTGTCACTAATAAAATGATAATTGTAAGAATTTAGTATCTTTCACAATTAAATTGTCACTATTAATATATTAATAGTGTTAAAATTCCTTCTATCACATAGTTTTGTCATTAAAAGCATATGTAATTTGGCACCAAACTAGTTTTGGCAGGAATGAATTATAATTGTGACAAAACATATGTTTTTTTTGATAAATTAGTTATATAATAAATCAGGAAAATAAGAGTTTATGATATAAGTTAGAAATGTTCGTTTAAGTGAAAGAAAATAAGAACAAGCAGAATTGTAGTTTGGTAAAAAAGAGTAGTTTCACGATCGTGCTTCTGCGCGTCGTGACATTTGAAGGGGATTTGGAAAAACACTATTGTAACTTTTAAAGGGATGTGGAAAAGCACAATCGTGCTTCTGCACGATTGGGATTTCTATGGCTACCAAAGAGGGATTGTTTCGAACATCCCTTATTCTTTTGACCATAACTTCTTCTCCCAAACTCCAAATGACATGAGATTTGAAACATACTTGAAAAACATTTTTCTACATCTTCACAAAAAATTATAGCCATCTGAAATAATTTGGAAGAGATTGATTGACAAATTTGGGACGAAACTGTTGAGGAGCTCTGGAATTTCTTGACTGGAGTATTTTCATTGAACATGCTTCTGTATTTTGACTATATCATGATTTATAGGTTTCCAAATGAGATGATTCTTAATTTAGAGTAAACTAGAGACATATAAAATTTTTAATAGAAATTAAATTTTAATTCTATACATAAGGGTCTTGAAATGTTTAGTTTTGGCTTAGGCTGCAGCACTACCGTGACAGAAAAATCATATCCTGTAATTATCAAATAAACTGTATTGATATAGGCCAAATCAGAGAAAGTTGTCTTAAAAAAAGTTTTAGATTATCCTCTTAGCTTTATATTGGTATAAATTTTGTAATTTTTGGATAATTTAATTGAGAGATATGAGTTATACAACTTGGAGTGCACAATCATACACTAGCCAAAATTTCAAACATACTCAATCCGAAGTATTTGAGTATAACTTTCAGATTACTAAATCAAATTGAATGATCTTGGTGTCATTAGAAACTTAAGAGATAGGACAACAATTTTCTAGAAGAAATTGTTCTCGAATTACTTCACTTTCTTAGTGAAAAAGAACATGTAAAGTTGACCAAAAAGTATCTTTCCGGAAAAATCTGAATTAACCAAAGGAGTTATGAATTTAGATTTTAATGATTTTAGTAAGGTATAAACCTAAGTGCAAATTATACTTAGGTGAGTTTTGATATATTATTGATGAAGTAATGAGAATAATGAAAAGATACTCAGGATTGTCATGAATATACATTGTACATATTTCATATAAATGAATGTGCATCAATGAATATCTATACGATTGTGCAAAGTTGTGATATGTGTATATTGCATGATATAGAGGAGCTTTTGGAATGTCAACATCTAGACGTTGCTAGGATTTTGAGGCAATAGCTTCGGGAATAAACTGTAAGTAACTTAGACGGGCTTGCACAATTAATTATTTGTGTTAGATTATCTTATAAATGTGATTTGATTGTGTTGAATTTCGAACACTGAAGGTCCGAGACTTATGATGCATGAATTTGATATTGAAGTGCTACTTATATGTGAATGTGATGAAATAAGTGCTTTTTAATATAATCTTTGAATGTCGAACCAAGATTCGAAGATAAATGTGAATGTGATTGATTGAATATGTGAGATGCATTTCATACATGATCAGATAAATGAGAGTTGTGACCTAAGTAGCCGTCGAAAAACAATTTAAAGCTTAGAATATGAATATGATTAAGATTCAAAGGCCCACTATGTAAAATGAGACCTGCATTCCCAACAGATAAGGGACAATATCTACAATAGATACGGGACAGTTTAGGCACTCGGTCTCACAACAGCGTAATAATTGGAAATGGGTCACATGAGCATTTCATATGCATTTTTAATATGTATGTTTGACTGATTGAAATGTACGATTATATTATATTTAAATGAGAATGTGATGATATATGCAAAATGCAAAGATGTGAATTATATGTTTACACGCGTGAAGTGTTGTATGAATTGAGTGAACTATCGATGATGATTAACTCATTGAGTTCGCAAAACTTACCAAAATTGTACATTGATTTTTCAAGATCGAGAGGGACATTACCTGCTGAGAGGCACTACAAAAAGTATAGTCTTGTTCTTTTGGGAAAAAGAAAAAATGACTCAAAGGTCGGTTAGCTGGGATTGAACGATTAGATAGATTTTTGTGTAATTCCTCTTTCATATAGCATATTTTGTATTAGGATATGATGATGTACATGTATGGATGGTTTGTAAAGATACAATGTACATATTCGGTTTTTATGAAATGAAAGGAGGAATTCAGTCGATTTTAAAATTTTGTGATGTTTATGTTTTTACATGATGATGCCATGATTAAGTTAGTGATGTGAGTGCTCTAACATGCTACCCTTGTGGGGTAGATATTCAGATATCACTCAGGATGTTGAGTATGTGTCTCATAAGAGTGGGGTGTTACATAGTGGGTGAAGAGATTTTATGAGATCCGAGAGATGACTTGGTAGGAGTTATAGACAGAGTTTAGAGATAAATACACCTAGCGAATATATCATGATCAAAAAATGATGAAGTTCATAAGTTTGGTACGGACATAGGAGATGTCAGTGGCTAATTATGAGGCTCACTTTGTAGCCTTGTCTATGTATACATTGGAGGCTATAACAAATCTCGAAGATAGATTTTATCGATTTGAGTAAGGTCTTAGGAAGAATATTCATTTGGGTTTAGGGGTTGCTACTTCTGATTTCAAGAAGTTATGAGAGACTACATTAAGAGTGGAGGATGTAATAGAACAAGGTAAAAGGAGAAGAGAGCTAAAGAGGTGATCGAAGAGTCATCAAAGAGAGGGGAGTCAGTCTGTTAATAGGGGAGCTACTCAAATTGGTATAGGGGGATCTAAGAGAGTCGATGGCACATCGAGTAGAAGTGGTAGTTTCTACCAATCTGGTGGAGATTGAGGAGCTAATTTGGATTCAGGATAGCATAGCACTGTTAGTGCACTATTAGTTAGATCTGATAGGGGGCGAGTAAGAGGTTCAAAGGATCTTTTGATAGAGGAGATGGAGGATTTTAGAGTTGTGCTACCTCTTAGAGATTTCACAGAGGACCATGTTAGGGACCTACTGGGATCAATCAGGTACGTTATATTTATAGAGAGCAAGGGTACTTATAAAGTAGTTGTCTGATAGCAGGGAGGAGTTTATGAGTGAGGGCAGAGGAGAAAGTACAGGGTCAGAATGGTGCCTTTGGTTCAGGCAGAGGTTCGGGTAGAACTGATAGCAAAGGTGGTGGTAGAGAAGTTGGACGTAGATCAATAGTAGGTACGAGTATTGGTGGGACATCCTCAGCTTAGAGTAAAACTCAAGCGAGGATATACCATATGACAAGGGAGGAGACACTGGTACGATTTCATTATTTGATATTAAAGTTTATGAGTTAGTAGACCAATGATCTATGCATTCTTACGTTTCTTTAGAGATTATCTCTAGAGTTTTGAGGGAGGTTAGTCCCTTAGGATAGGCCTAAGAGTGTTGTTATCAGTAGGAGACTGTGTGGTAGTAAATAGTGTAAGGAGGGAAGTACTAGTGAGGATCGGTGAAGGAATTAAGGGAGTTTGATGTGATTCTCGGAGCGATTGGTTGGCACAATATTGAGCTATAATAGATTGTTATGTGAAGGAGGTGATGATAGAGTCTTCAAGTAACTCGAAAGTGATTTTTTCGGGGATCGCAGAGTGGTCCCAACATGTATGATCTCAGTTGCGACTGCTAAACAGTTAATATTGGATGGGTGTAAGGCATATCTAGCTCATATTATGGATACGAGGGAGGTGAGTTGGATTAGAGGATATTTCTATAGTGAGAGAATTTCTAGAGGTATTCTTAGATGATTTACTAGGCTTACCACCTCACCGAGAGATAGATTTCACCATTGAGACAATGTCTAGGGTTGCACCGATTTCTATTGCATCTTATAGGATGGCTACTATTAAGTTACATAACTTAAAAATGCAGTTAGATAAGTTATTGGAAAAGAGTTTTATTAGACCGAGCACATCACCCTGGGTAGCTCTAGTGTTGTTTTAGAAAAAGGGATGGTAGTATGAGACTATTCATAGATTACTGACTGCTAAACAAGGTGATAGTGAAGAATAAGTATTCGTTGCTGAGGATAGATGATCTTTTGGATCAGCTGAGGGGAGCCATCATATTTTACAAGATTGACTTAAGATTGGGATATTGGCAGTTGAGGATAGCTGAGTCAAGTATTCCTAAGACAACTTTTCGCACTTGGTATGGCCACTATAAGTTCCTAACGATGCCTTTTGGGTTGACTAACTCACCAGCTGCATTCATGACATTGATGAACAGATCTTTTCAGGAGTATTTGGATCAATTTGTGAAAGTGTTCATTGATGATATATTGGTGTATTCAAGGAGTAAAGAGGAGTATGAGCAACATTTGAGGATTGTGTTACAGATTCTGAAGAAGAGATAGTTGTTTTCAAAGTTAAGTAAGTGTGAGTTTTGAATGGAGTGGGTAATTTTTCTTGGACATGTGATGTCCTGAGATGGAGCGATGCTTGATTCTTTTATGGAGTGGGAACTACCTAGAAATATGTTAGAGGTAAGGAGTTTTCTAGGACTTGCTGGGTAATCTCGAAGATATATAGAAGGATTTTTTTATAATAATTAGCCTGTTAACCAACCTGATGAAGAAAGGAGTTCAATTTGAGTGGACTGATCAATGTCAGGAGAGTTTTGAGGAGCTTAAGCAAAGATTAACTTTCAGTCCAATTTTGGCGTTACCATCAGGTGGTGGTCTTGAGGTATATAATGATGCTTTAAGGATAAGTTTGGGGTATGTATTGATGTAGTATAGAAAGGTGATAGATTATGCCTCTTGTTAGTTGAGATATCATGAGTTAACTTATCCCACCCATGATTTGGAGTTGGTAGCAATTGTATATGCTTTTAAGATTTGGAGACATTATTTGTATGGGGAGACAATTCGAATCCTTACAAATCACAAGAGCCTCAAGTATATTTTAACTCAGAGTGAGTTAAACTTAAGGCAAAGAAGATGTATCGAGTTATTGAAGGATTATGATTGTATTATTAATTATTATACAAGGAAGGCTAATGTAGTGGCGGATGCTTTGAGTAGGAAAAGCATAGTTGGCCTAATCGTTAAACGATAGAATTTACCTTTAACCTTAAGTAGTATCTTCTTGTTACATAAAACTCTCAACGTACTTCTTCATTTGAGCCATCCTGATTTGATATGGTAGACTTTATCTTCATCATTCTCTCTATTGCTCTGGATGATAGATCCTAATACTTAAAATACTTCGTTTATTGTATAACTTCTAAACCAATTCTCACCTCCACATAGCTAGCCACCGTATGCCCCGAAAAGTTACACTCAATATACTCAGTCTTAGTCCTACTCATTCTATAGCCCTTTGACTCTAATGTATCCCTCAATTATTCAAACTTAACATTGACACCCTCTTTTGTCTCATCCACTAAAACAATGTCATCAACAATAACATACACCAAGGTACATCCTTTTGGATATTTTTTGTGAGCTCATCAATTATTATTGAAAATAAAAAGGGGCTTAAAGAGGAGTCTTGGTGAAGCACAATATCAAAAAAAAATGCTCTACATCTCTTCCTATCGTCATTAATATAGTTTTTACACCTTCACACATGTCCTCAATAACCCGTATATAAATCATAGGAACTCCTTTAACTTCTAAATATATTCATATGATTTCCCTACGTACTTTATCATATGCATTTTTTAAATCAATAAAAACTATGCGTAGGTTACGTTGTTTTTTTTTTTCCTATAATAGTCCATTAATCTTCTCATAAGATGTAAAGCTTCTGTTGTAAACCTTCCTAGCAAATCCAAACTGGATTTCCAAGATAGAAGCATCATTTCTCAGTCTCTTCTCAGTCACCTTCTCCGATAACTTCATAATATGAAGGAGTAGTTTGATGTCCCTATATTTGTTATAGCTATGGATGTCACCTTTGTTCTTGTATAAATGAATTAATATACCAAATCTCCACTGATCCTGCTTTTTGGCAAACTTAAGGATCACATTGAAAAGATTAGCTAACCAAGTATGAACTATGAATATCTCATTAACCTCTACTGCCTTTACATTTTTCATCTCCCTCAATGTTTTTTAATTTTTTCCTTTATACTTTATTGGTAACAGATAAATTTATAATAACTCTCAGATGTGCTACAAACACCTAAATAGATATTATCCTCTACGTCTTCGTCTTCATTAAAAAGACTATAAAAATACCTTTGTTATCTTCTCTTGATGCCACTTTTTGCTACGAGCACCTTCTCTGCTTAATCTTTTATGTAACAAATTTGATCTAAGTCTCTCATGAGAATATAGTTTTTATTTAAAAGAAATTTAACAATAACATTATAATTAAACAAAATTTAAATAATAACAGCAAAAAATTATTTACATTAAAAATTTTGAAAAGAATTTATTACTAAATTACAATACGTTAGAAGTTTAATACAGGAATATAATAACAAGGTTAAATATATCTTTTGAATTTCAAGGATAATCCCAAAAAAAACTGAAAGCTTTGAAGGTCTTATCCTCATCATTTGCCTTTAACCCTTCCGTACATGCGCATTTTGTAAAATAATTTGGATTCTAATCCCCCCTCTTTAATTTAAGAACGAAATAAGAAAGGTAGTAGTTTAATTGGTTAAAATTAGACCGGCGTTGTGCGATCAAGGTAAACGCTGTCGTTGCATTAGCTTCGAGGCAAAATCAGTGGATAACGCGTCCACCGTTAGGAGTAGAGAGAAAACATCAATCTTTTTCTTCTTCATCGTCCGTCTCACCTCACAGAGTGCCACTGCTGACAAACAATGTCTCTTTCTATCAAAGCTTCACCACCCACCTCTCTTTCGTTCTTCTCTTCCTTCCTCTTCCTCTCCTCCTCCAACCCAAAGCTCATTTCTCTCTCTAAATCCCATTCCCTGAAGGCCACGTCTGTCTCTATCTCTTGCCAAATCGCTACTCTTCCTGTCCTCTCCTTCACCGGCGAGAAAGTTGGAGAAACCTTCTTAGACCTAAAGTCCGCCCCACCAGAATCAGCACGAGCCGTCGTACATCGCGCAATCATCACCGACCAACAGAACAAGCGCCGCGGCACTGCCTCCACTCTGACACGGGCCGAGGTCAGAGGCGGAGGGAAGAAACCCTATCCACAGAAGAAAACGGGCCGTGCGCGTCGCGGTTCGACCCGAACCCCTTTGCGACCTGGCGGCGGTGTCGTTTTCGGGCCGAAGCCCAGAGACTGGAGTATCAAGATTAACCGGAAGGAGAAGCGGTTGGCAATGTCGACGGCGCTCTCGAGTGCGACGGAGAGCATGGTCTGTGTGGAGGAGTTCGGGGAAAAGTTTGAGAAGCCGAGGACTAAAGAGTTTATTGAGGCCATGAAAAGGTGGGGATTGGACCCAAAAGAAAAAGTTATGTTTTTGATGATGGATGTGAGTGACAATGTTGGGCTATCGAGTAGGAATATTGGGACTCTGAGGATGTTGACTCCAAGGACACTTAATTTGTTTGATATTTTGAATTCCGATAAGTTGGTTCTAACACCCGACATTGTGGATTATTTGAACGCAAGGTATGGTGTGGATTATGAGGAAGATGATGACGATGATGTTAATGAAGATGGAGGAGGCAGTGTTGAAGGTTAGTAGTGCATTTGCGATATTATATTGTATCTGTTATGAGCATCATTACCATGACACTTGTCTGTTCCTTTGTAGAGTTCTTTGGGTGTTCTGGTTTTGTTTTCTTTCCCTGACGCCGTTTGACAGCAATGTTTTATCATTCTTTCCCTTTCTGATTAGTTTCTTTTCTCCACATGGGTTCTAGGAGTAGAAACAGATGTGAATTCGGATTCCACGGAGTGATGATGCGAAGTTCGTAACGTCCTGAACCCGACGGGATCCTGATTTGTTCAGCTGGTGCTTCAATTCCAGCCAAGTGGTTTAGGTGATAGGTTCTAGTTCCACCTTGGTGTCAATTTCCGCACCTCTCATTGTTATGCATTTAGATAAACCTCCTTGTATTATTCTATTGACGATCAGTTCCTGGTAATTAATCCTTTTCCTTCCCCTAAAAAATTGTCTATGGCCTATAGTTGCAAGCAATTTCCATACCAGTAGCTTAGATATGGATACTGATGATAGTAGTAAGTCCAAGATTTTTACATTTTCGATTTCCCTTGATCGGAAAGACTCATTCCTTTCGCAATGAAAAATCAAAACAAGTCACCATAAACTTCACCACTCCGTTTACATTGTGCTGTAGTTTGTAGCTGAATTCGGACCGCTACTTGAGAGAAAAAAGTGAAATTTTGTTGGCATACACAATTAGTCGTGGTTGCTAGGTGTTGGGTATATGAAACAAAAACAATGGTTTAACTTATGACTGGATTACTCTTTGATATTATAATGTATAATTGGCAAAGAGGAGATTACTTGAATCTCATGTTTACATTTCAAGGAACGATAAGGTGAAATTACATAACCCATTCGCTCTCTGTACATGTTGTAAAAAAAAAAAAAAAAAGAATCCTTTAAACCTCCCACTACATTCAAACTTCTTAACCATGCAAATGACTGTATCTCATCATATTACAATTTAATTTTATTCAACGGGATCCGACGTGTAAATTTGGTTGTCTACTAATGAAGATGTTGGTTTCGTAACCTCAATTGTAATTTGTATGGCAACAATGGATGCTGGGGTCAGCATAAGGTTGACCGCTTACACTCAGCTCTTGAAGCAGCGAGAGGAAATATACTGCACAGCCCGAACTGCTGAATCTCATGCCCTATTTGCCAGAATTATTGATACAGGCGTTTGTTTTGGGTGAGTAAAAAGCAGCTTAGTATCTTAGATAAGGAGGCTGCTGTAATCTTGCACAACTTTTCACAGCAGAACAACTACAAATGTCTCCAAGTTAACTACCAACCAAAAATTGATTTTTCTTTATAAGATCAAATATTTCATATGTGATCCTTAAAGTTTTTCAAATTTTATAATTAAGTCTATCTTAATTAAATTGATTTTTTTCACGGATTGCTTTTTGATGTGTGATCTACTAGGTTTTTAATAAATTGATAATGATTATAAATTATAATTCTAATTCACAACTAGAATTGGGTAAATTAAAATTTAAAATTTCTTTTAATTTATCTTTAATTCTCTAATTAAATAATTTTAATAATAAATCATGATTGGTATCTAGCAATATGTCATGATTACTCAAATATTAAAAATGCCAAAATTATTGACTTAACATGTCCATGCATGACTATAATATATAATTTAATCATTTCCTCATTCAATATTATAATTGGATAGAGTATGGATACAGTGTCTACTTTTATCATCCAATCATATTCACTTTTTCTAATTAATAATTGATTTATAATTAAAACTTGAAAATTTCTTTTCAAATATCTATTCACTCTGACCAGAGAATTTCATAAATCATTACTAATTAAGAACAGTAAAATATTCTTTCTAATTACTTTAGAGTGACGAATCCTATATTGACTTACTCAACTATCTACATATGGTTCATACAATATACAATTACTATCGACTGAATTATCCTAGGACGATTCATAAGTAGTATCAAAATAAAGTAATTCCCACATTAGATACCTTGGTTATCTCTAGTCTGAGAATCAATTATACAACTATCATTATGAGATAATCTATAGACACATAAGTAATATTCAATCTAAAATTTTCATAATCAGGTCAGTTCAGTGACTTATTCTTTAATAATCATCCACACATTAGTTTAAGTTTCTCTATACTTTAATTTATGAGATCAATTACTTTCTACATAAGAAAGAAACATAATGTGTGTTAGTTTTACCGTTTCAACAATACCCAGTCTTAATGAAATTACAACTAGGAACATTTAGGAATAACCCATAAGTGTAAATTGAATATCATAATTATGATCCCATCATAATTTCAATTACACATTAATTATTCCAAGGATTTTGTCTTTAGTATTAAAACGTAAAATATTAATTACATTAATACATAAAGATAAATAAAAACTTTTCATTAACTCAAAATAATGTCATACATTAATTTGCGTCCAATTGATTAGCTACAAGGGTATAAACTAACAATCTTCCATTTGCACTAAAACCAATCCCCTATGAATCTAATACTGTATCCATCCATATGTCGATAATGTCTCTTTAGACAATAACTTAGTAAGAGGATCTCTAGATTCTCTTCAGTGGGAACTCGCTCCAATGTTATATCTTTCCGCTTCACTATCTCCCTGATCAAGTAAAACTTCTTAAGTATATGTTTGGATTATTGATGAGACCTGGGTTATTTTGCTTGTTCAATAGCATCGTTGTTGTCACAATACAGTACTATAAGCTCAACAATGTTAGGAACCACTCCAAGTTTATTAATGAACTTCTTGATCCAAACTATTTCCTTTGTTGCCTCTGATGCTAAAATGTACTCTGCTTCGGTTGTTGAATTTGCGATGGTTGGTTGTTTAGAACTCTTCCAACTAATCGCACCACCATAAAGAGTAAAGTTATACCCTAATTGTGATTTACTATCGTCTTGATCAGACTGGAAACTGGTATCTGAATGACCCTGAACTCTCAGCTTAGTTCTTCCATAGACCAAAAAAATATCTTTAGTCCTTTTCAAGTACTTTAAGATGTTTTTCATGGGATTAGCTTGATATCTGTTTGTTATGCTCAAAGCATAAGCAACATGTAGTTTAGTACATAGAATCACATAAATGATTGATCCAATTGCCGAAGCACACAGAATACAATCTATTTTATCTCTCTCCTTTTATGTCTTTGGGCACATGCTCTGTGAAAGAGAAATCATATGCGATATGGGTAAGAATCTCCTCTTTCTCCATGCTAAACCTCTTTAACACTTTATCTATGTACGTGGATTGAGATAATCCAAGCAACCTTTTTGTTCTATCTCGATAGATCTTTATACTTAGTATATAAGCTACTTCTCCTATATCCTTCATGGAAAAGTTCTTAGATAACCATATCTTAACAGATTGGAGCATTGAAATGTCATTTCTAATGATCAATATGTCATCCATATAAAGCACTAAGAAAACGATTGCATTCCCAGTTACCTTCTTGTAAGCACAAGATTCATCCACATTTTTAATAAAATCAAACTCTTTGATTGTTTCATCAAAACGGATGTCCAACTCTGCGAAGCTTGCTTAAGTCCATAATGGACCTTTGCAAATTGCATACTTGATCAGGAAATTCTTTGGATTCAAAACCCTCAAGTTGTGTCATATACACATCCTCTTGCAAATTCCCATTTAGAAATGCTATTTTGACATTTATTTGCCAAATATGGTATGCTGCTATAGCCAATAAAATCCTTATAGATTTAAGCATTGCTACAGGTGAAAAAATTTCATTAAAATCAACTCTTTGTTTTTGTCTGCAACCTTTCGCCATCAACTTTGTTTTGTACGTATGTACATTTCTATTCATGTCAATTTTTCTCTTAAAAATCCATTTGCACTTAATAGGTACTACACCTTTAGGTGCATTCACCAAAGTCTATACTTGGTTAATGTACATGGATTCCATTTCGAATTTCATGGCTTCTTGCTATTTTAAAGAATTGATGTCTGACATTACTTCTTTAAAAGTAGTAGGCTCATCATGTATGAGTGATACGCTATCCTTTTCATGATCAATATGTAGATATATTATAGTGGGAGGATGACGTATCCTACTAGTTCGCTGCGAACTATGTGTCTCTTGAACTCTCAGTTGTACATCATATGTATCAATTTGAGGTTCTTGTTCCATTTCGATGTGAATTTGTGGCTCTTGAATTTCTCTAAGTTTAACCTCACTCCTACTACTTTCTTTGAGAATAAATTCTATCTAAGAATGTAGTATGTCTTGAGACAAACCCCTTTTGCTCAATAGGATGATAGAATTGATAACTGAAATTCTCTTTCGGATACCCCACAAATTTGCATTTATCTAATTTAGCTTGAAGCTTATCAGATATAGCACGCTTTACATCCCCAAATCTTTAAGTGTGATAATCCAGGTCTTCTACCAGTCCTTATCTCATATAGTGTGTTATTAACCAATTTAGATGAAACTCTATTTAGAAGATATATTGTAGTTTCAATTGCGTATCTGATCGCGCGTCGTTACGCTAGTCAAAATAAAATAACTAGACTACTACTATAGCAGTGGTGAGTCTAGGTCGATCTCATAGAGAGTGTGTGTAAAGTTTATGAAATGAAATTAACTGGTGTTTAGGAAAAAGGGAGGTTTTGGAATTTTGGAATAAGAAAATAAAATAAAACTAACTAATAAAAACAAATTAAAGAAAACATGCAAAAAAATGATAAAAGTGGGAAATTCGATAGGAACCCAGTTCTTTGGTTCAATCTCGGCCTACACCCTGTCTAAGCATATTTTATTAATGTGTTGTTCTTTAACCTCTCCTAGCAACTATTAATCGTGAGTTAAAAATTAACCCGAATTTTCTCTTAGGTTTTGTTTAATCAAAATACGATCGTTAATTAAACCTAACCATAGAACAATCTAGGATACGATCTCTAGATTTAATTAGACAGTAGCATTACGAATTAGGAAAACTGATTAATCAAGACAACAATCACATACAATGTGTCATTAACCTAGGTCATGTTATCCCTAATGATTACGAATCATTAGTCGCTACACATGGATTTCAACATAACAATTACGGATTATATCGAAATTTTAGCAATGGGTTTGAAATTAACGATTCAATGAACGCATTAAAATCATCAACTCATAATACCCAATGGGTTCATACACAAATAACCGAACAATAACGAAATCCGATTATCTATACACAATACCCAATCAATTAAAATAGGATAACACAATCAATTTCTAATGAGAGAAAGAAACAACAAAATAATAAAAAATACTTAACCTGGGTCGTCGGCTTTGATTTCATCTCCGAATCGGCATCGAAATGTCTAGCCCTTCATAGATCTTTCCCGAAAATATATTTCAACCTCCATTTCAATGTTCCACCGAAAACCCTCTCTTCTATTCTTCACTACCTAAGCTGCGCCCCAAAAACTCCTCTTTTGTTTGTTTGATGGGACAAATAAACCTTAAGGTTTATCGTCCCACCTCACTGTTCAAGCCCACAATGCCGCAACTCTCCTCTCATTGTGCCTGCCCTGCGCCTACTGTTGATTGACTCCTGTCGCACCCTCTTTGTTTCTTCTACTGTGGCCCTATGTTTTCTTTACTGTAGTGTGTTGTGACCAATAAAGGTCACACATCACTTAAAACTTTGCTCTCCCCTGTATGCGTGCTCCTCTGCGTGTGTTGCGTTTAAAATGCAGCATTGTATGGATGCTGCTGCCCTAACATCTGAACTGTTGATATGTGATGTGACAATTAAGATTTTGCTCCTCTTAAATCCCTTGCTCACGCCTCTCCACTACATTTTGATGTTGCCGCCTACTGTAGCATGTGTCCACTGTTGATTGACTTGACAATTAAACATTGCCTCACCTTTTAAAACCTCTTCTACTTGTCTTTGACGCTACCTCTGCTTGTGCTCCACATTGCGTTTAACGCAACTGTCTGTGTTAAACGCAGCATCTACTGTCTGTGTTACACAACAGGATTTTCCTGCTGTATTGTCATTTTCTATAATCTTTTTTTTCTTGCATTAAAAATTTTCTTTTTCTCTTTGTCTTCCATTTTTCATCTTTTAATTTTCTTTTTCTCACTCCATGAAGACAAGCAAGTATTGATCTTCGGAAAATGTCCCAAATGGAGTGTTTCTGACTCACTTTAATTTCTTTACTTCCAAATTGTACCTAAAATCAAATATGAATTAAAGTGAGTATCTTAAGCATTTTTGTATCATTAATCGCTAAGTG
>JAOSBK010000072.1:0-10079 GCA_027568895.1 Erythroxylum shatona | reverse complement strand
ATATTTATTAATAATTATTAAATTAATTTTATAAATTAAATTAAAATTGTGATTATTATTTATTATTATGATTTTTATAAATATGGTTAAAAATGTACCGTACAACTGTACAATATGACAATAGACTATTTTGTAATTTTTAAAAAAATTCAGGGGCTATTTCATAAATATAAAAATTAACCGAAACGGTATCCGATATTAACCAATACCGGTACAGTACCATATCAGAACTCAATCTAGTACCAAATTCGATACGATATTCGTGACATTGCTTTGACTTGTTTAATTATAAAAAATTTGACTTTTTAATTTAATTTTTAATTTTTATAATTTATTTTAACAACTTTTATTTTTAAAAATCGCCCAGTTTATTTATGAATTGGTTAATTTCTTAACATAATCAACTTTTATAAATTGTAAATCAATTAATTTTTGTTTCATAGTTTCTTTTTAAATTTATATTTTAAAATTTTTAATAAGTAAGAGACTTTTCTTTAATTCAAAATTTTTAATTTTATGAGGGTCTAACATTAGTTAGATCTTTTTGACCTTAAGTTTTTAATCATAGAGTTAGATCTTTTTGACCTTAAGTTTTTAATCTGATGATTTAACTTCTTATATGATTTTTTAAAACATGGTTTGTATTTCCAACCAACAAAATGAATTTGATTCCTTTTTTTTCGTTTTGTCGCTTGTTAGGAAGAGCAACAGAAAAGGAAAACTGAAGAGGAAAATGCATATTTTCTTTGACGCTCCCTTCACTGATGTGTACATGTACAAAAAATGAGAGCCCTAGTCACCACTCCCCAGTCATTAGAGGTCGTCCAAAGTTCAACTCATCCCCAAGTTGGAAATTGCAATGCAATAACTCCAGTCAGTCACCTTTCTTTCCCTGACTTCTCTCAGAAAAAGAAGAAGAAGCAGAAGAAGAAAATATTCAACTTTCCTCTGGAGTCAGAGGAAAACCAAAAACCGCACCCAACAGAATTTCTCAATCCATACCAAAACGACATCTTCTCTTGACAAAAAAACGACACCCACTTCGTCCCCATTACTGGGTCACCTCGCCAAAAGCATGTTTCTTTTCGCTCACTTCTTCGTCTTCTCGCCTTCGCCACCTTTGCCTTTTCAACGATCATTCCCTAATCGCACTCCATAGACCAAGTCCTAGGTCCCTGTTGACTTTTTTTTTCTGGTTTTGCAAGTTTTGGTTTTTAGAGACCGGTAGAAGGAGAAGAGATGGGAATGCACCAAGCTGTTCTTGATGATATTATCAAGCGGCTTCTTGAGGTTCGTAGCAGACCTGGAAAGCAGGTGCAGTTGTCAGAGTCCGAGATTCGTCAGTTGTGTGTTGTGTCCAGAGAGATTTTCTTGCAACAGCCCAATTTGTTGGAGCTCGAAGCACCCATCAAGATTTGCGGTACTTTTTCTGGTTAAACTATTCATAACTCTCTGTTTTTCTTAACACTGATTGATGGGGTTTTG
The DNA here is from genome assembly GCA_027568895.1 of Erythroxylum shatona. Classification (NCBI taxonomy): domain Eukaryota; kingdom Viridiplantae; phylum Streptophyta; class Magnoliopsida; order Malpighiales; family Erythroxylaceae; genus Erythroxylum; species Erythroxylum shatona. The sequence goes on along the minus strand of JAOSBK010000072.1, from coordinate 8,594 downwards.
TTGATTTTTCTTAGTTTATGTTGAAATTAGAGAAAAGTTGAAATGCTTTTTGGTTTTCTTATTAACATAGACATTGGCTTTTTTCTCGAATTTGGTTTTTGACATCTGGGTTTATTGGCTTTCCGGATTGTTCAAAGTCAGCTATAGGTATCCAAACTTCTATCTTTTGGCATATACATATTAAATTTGTGGTGATGTGCTGAAGTCAATATGTTGTCTTTTGTTGTTTTTAGCGTTTTCTTGGTGTGCTAGATGGGATTTTGCATACTTTTGAAGCGTTTTAGTGTCCTTTTAGTATTCATATGGATTCTTTCATTCTGTTAATATGTTCCTCCATCTGCTATTATTGCCTGAATTAAGGTGGTTTTGTTGATTGATGGTTTGGTTAATTCTGCCAAATGAAATTTGAGACCCTTTTTTGTGCCTACTGATGTTGGATTTTTTTTTGACGTGTGTCTATCACTGAAGTTTCATGTACAAAATGTGTTGATGTGTTAGCTGAGCTATGCTCGATGTGAGTGAAGCATTTGGGTTCACTTTGTTTAGATTGACACTGCTTGTGGTAATATTGGTTTTGGATTGACTATGCTATTGATATGGTTCTCATTATTGTAATTGAGGTGTCTATTAATCATAATTTACCTTCAGTTTGTGCACTTTTTAGCAAGTACATATGCTACATTCGCTGTCGGCATCTTTTAATTACCCAGTTATCACCCTTTTTGTTCTGATGGACCCATCAATAGTTATGGCATTATGTTTCAGCTTTCTGTTTAATGGTAATTACTTGTCTCTGTGGTGTAGGCTTCTCACTCTTGTTGTATCATCTTCCCTTGAACTTTCGTTTGCATGATTTTTGTGCTAGGTCATATACTCTTCTTTCTTGGCACCTAGGTATGAAACACCTTCGTTACTGTGCTTTATGCTAAGCTAAGTAAATGTTTATTCAACTTTCCACCTGCTTACGAGGTACTTTACAGTTTGAAGTTTATGTCGTGTGTACCAATATTCTATTGCAGCTCTTATGTACTTTTTTTAATTTGCGATAACTTTGGTGTACCAAGGTTATAGTGTATCGAAATTTATTTGTGTTTTGGTGTGAAGTTAATAGTAATAACATGTTTTCATCCTTTTATTGTGCTTACAAACTGAAGTTTGCATGGATCTATCTAGTGTATTGCTGTATCTGGCCTTGCAGTTCATAATTTTATGGATCACGATTCATGTTTTCAGTGGGTTGTATCCCCATTATGCATAACGCAACTTTTCTTTTGGTTGGATTTATAATCCAAGTAGTTTTCCCAAATTAATTTAGGATCACAGTTGCGTTTGATTAAAATATTGTTATAGTATGCCACAATTGTGTTTCCTTTTATATTTTTCTTTATTACTTCTTGCAGTTGACAGTGCTTAATTTTCATTATTATCTCTTTTTTGTGATTAAATATTGTTACTTGATCTGATCCACATGCATCGTGTGAACACTTTGCTAACTCAACTTATCATCTATAATTTTCAGGATTATGTGTTCTTTCAGTGTTATAATTCAAGTTTTTATAGAAATTTTGGCTGTCGGTTTACTTGTTTACTTCTCCAGTGTCTTAACTTGCCTCTACTTTGAATAATAGTTTCCTTCTTGGGATCGGATGCAACATTGTTGTGTTTTTTGGTTTTTTTTTTTGTCATGGTTCAGTCAATAATCTAGACAGAGAATTTGCTCAAAAATCAGAAGCTTGGTTTGGATTTTTCTGTTGCATATGCATACTTGTTACACCGCATTTATCTGTTATATGTGCATTCTTGTATCTATAGTTGTGTTCAAAGGCCCATTTTGTTCTTAGAGTTCTTATCACTTATCAATGGTGACTGCAAAAACTCTGTTGTTTCACTCGCAATGCACTGTCGAGATTATACTTCACTTCCTTGCTGTTTGAAAGTCTATTATGCAAGTTAAGAAGTGTGTGCATTAGCCATGATTGACTATGGTTATATTGCATTAGTTTACTCTTGTAATTTAGAGGAATTGTCTCTTTGGGCTGTTTGAGGACTGTTTCTGGTGATTTTGTTTAAGAATATGTGGATAAGTTGGAGAGCTCCAAACAAATTTAGCAGTCTTCTTTGTTCTTGTGTTTGGAGCTTATCCTTGCATGCTTTGTGCATTACATAATTTTAAGCACATTTTGTGTACAAGGGCCAAGGGTGATTGAATTGAAATCTCCCTGTTGGTTAATGCTCATTGTTGAACAATTTATGAGCATGAATTAGGTCAAGCAGGGTTTTAACTCATTAGCTCCAGATCTGGAGGTGATCTTTTACTTTTTGGGCTTTTTAGCATGTGAAGGGATTCTTTAGATATGGCTGTAATTCGTTGGTGAATCAGATCTTATTTTAAGCATCTTTATTCTTATGGAACTGAAATTTTGTTTTTTCTCTTCAGTGGATGAAAAAATTTCATGACTTGATTTAATGATTAAATGCAGGTGACATCCATGGTCAATATTCTGATCTTCTGAGGCTGTTTGAATATGGTGGACTACCTCCACATGCGAACTATTTATTTCTGGGGGATTATGTGGATCGAGGCAAGCAAAGTCTGGAGACTATATGCCTTCTTCTTGCTTACAAGATAAAATATCCAGAGAACTTCTTCCTCTTAAGGGGAAATCATGAATGTGCTTCCATAAATCGTATATATGGTTTTTATGATGAGTGTAAGAGAAGATTTAATGTTAGACTATGGAAGACATTCACAGACTGTTTTAATTGCTTACCAGTGGCTGCTTTAATTGATGAGAAGATTCTCTGCATGCATGGTGGTCTTTCTCCAGATCTGCATAGTTTGGATCAGATTAAGAATCTGCAGCGCCCAACTGATGTACCAGACACTGGTTTGCTGTGCGATCTTCTCTGGTCAGATCCCAGTAAAGATGTTCAAGGTTGGGGGATGAATGACAGGGGAGTCTCATACACTTTTGGTTCTGACAAAGTTACAGAGTTTCTTCAGAAACATGATTTGGATCTTATTTGTCGTGCCCATCAGGTTTTTGCATATGCAGCAATCTATTTCATTTTATTCAGTCATCATGTCCTCCATAATAATACTTTTAAGGTTCTAGAGAATAAACAATCTGGAGCACAATATGGATCCTTTCGGGGCTACTTGTGTCTCTATTAGAGGATAGTGGCTTTGATGTTTTTGCTTTATCTTTTAGCACTTCCACCGCAGTATCTGTTTTATTTGTCGGGTCTATGCAGTTCCGTTGTTTGTCTCACAGCAGACCTTTCTTCATTGTAGCTTCATTGCATAACTGTCCTAACCTTTTCATTGGTATAGGTTGTGGAGGATGGATATGAATTCTTTGCCAATCGACAACTTGTAACTATATTTTCTGCTCCTAATTATTGTGGAGAGTTCGATAATGCTGGTGCCATGATGAGTGTGGATGAGACATTAATGTGTTCTTTCCAAATATTAAAGCCTGCTGCCAAATGACAGGTGCTGTTCTGCTTTGTTCTATGGTAGAGAATAGGTTTAATAGCTTTCAGCCTGTTTATCACAATGAAATTTCCTGACTGTTATTGGGTTTTTTTTTTGGAGTTGATTTTGTCTGAAGCTTTGGCAGAAAAAGAAGTTGTTTGTTTATATTATACTTAATCAGTGGGATGGAGTCTGACTTTATTAGAATAATCGAGCAAATACCACATATCTACTGATAGTGAGTTCAGGTGATCCTTTGTGGATGAATATTTACATGATCAAAATCATATTTGTTTGCTATTTTCCTCAAGCTAATTTGTGTTGAAACACTTCTAAATTTGATTACATACATCTGATACACACCTACTTTTACTGAATCATCCATTCAATAAGTATAGGATATTCTCTGGATCAAATACTTGACAAGTTGACTTTGTGGTATTCCTATCTTCCCACTCAAATTCTGCTTCAGTTACCTGCTGTATTGGGTTGATGGCACATAGGTCACCCGTTGTTTATGCAATTGTGAAAAACTTCTAGTTGTTTACTTTAGTTCCGGGCGCTGTATGGCACATAAAAATTTCATTCAACTTCATTAAGTACAGTACTTTGAAATCTTCCTGGGGATTTCTTCTACAATCATATGCGAGTAATTGTATGATGACATATATTTCCAAAACTGTTAATTAAAAATGTTAACAGATTTGTACTTTAGAAGTTGATTGAAATTCTTGTTCAATCATATGAAGGGTGAGATAAATTAAATTAAAAAGGTATGCATGTGTTTAACTGTATTTTATTCGTATATACGCTAGATACTGTGGCTTAAATTTTCTTTCCTTCAACCTGTAAATGCTCATCTTTATTCTACTAAAGTAAATATTTAGCCAATTGATCCACGTTGAAATGTATTACTGCATAATTGCTCAGATCATCAGGTGTTCTAAGGGAGCAAGTGTAAAATTGGAAGTTGAAAGTTTGCAGCTGCTGATATTGGTAATTGGGGAATCCTTTAGGTTACTGATTGCCTGTAGCTAGTGGAAGTAGATAAAAGGATTTGACTGTACTTGGCAGTTGGATGGTAGTGTTGGTATTTGTTGAGGCCTAGTGTCCCTACTGGCCAGGTTCTCTCGTTTTGATGCCCCTCAAGTCTATCCAGACTCCTCAGTCACCAAACAATATTCCAGATTAAGCTATTATTTTCTAGTTGTTGAAGCTTGGGTTTGTGTGTTTAAGGCCCAAAAGACTTGTTATTTCCCCAAAGTTTATAATCAAAAGTGCTTTGGAATTTTTTTTTCTAGCATTAAAGGGGTTAACATCTAGATAAATCATAGATTTGAATATGTAAGCCACTTCTTGTTTGTTTTTAGTTAGTTTATGAACTGCAATAATTCATTATGCATTATCCTTAGCCAAACCTAAATATTTTAATCTTTGTAGTAACAACTTCATCTTCTGTCAGCTACAGATTGGGATAATTTGAATGGTTTTGGAAAATTCATCCATCTTTTTTTCCGTACCGTCTCATGTTGGCAGATTGTATACATAAATTGCTAACCCCTCCACCCTTCTTGGTTTTGTAGCCCTTCCTTGGAACAGACGTGTGAGTGTAAGACAGTTGGATTTCCAGCTTCTGAACAAAACTATTTGGGTCGGACACTCCAAAAGCTTGCTGATAGAAATTACTCTGCTGAAATGAAAATTTGTATAAGTTGGAAGAAAGAAAATAGCAAAGATTTGTTTGAAGGACAAATTTGTTGGGTTGGGATAGCAACTTGTATCATTCTCATCCCTTACATGTGTACCCTAATAGCTTCCAAAATTGCTGCCTTGAATTCTTTCCATGTTGCGCTTTCTGTTCTTCACATCTCTAAGAAACTCAGTGGTGACTCGAGATATTTTTGTGCGTCTGTGTGTGTTGGTGCTTTTTTGTTTCTTTGGATTTTCTGAGAGGAAGTTCTCGTTCTAAATCAGACGAGTGATGGAGTCAATTCAGCAATCATGCTTGTGGGAGTATGGAATACGGTGAAATGACCATGTCTGTCTTCTAGTGGAACCACATCGGTAGATTTTGTGTTTGGAGAGGAAAAAAGAAAAGGAAAATCCCAAATCCTAATATTTTATTGAGTAAAGTGAATCCAAATTAGCAATTGACTTTATTGAATTATATTTATAAATCTTTTCTCTAAACCACAAATTTCGGATGTTGACCGTTATTTTACCGAAATCAAAGAGAGCTAGGAAGGTGTTACGAGTCGCTCTCTTCGATTTACCATGCAATTGATTCCAAGTTGAATATTGACTCCATAAAAGGAAATAAAAAAGAGGAAATTCTGAAAAAAAAATTCTTATTATTTTGGCATTAATTATACAGAAATGTCTACCAGAGTATAAATTAAATTTTAGCCATATTTATACAAATTGCAAAGCTACTATTTGAAGTTTAATTTATGATATTAAAGAAACTAATAAACATGAGAATATTAGAAACCACAAGTACAATGAAACTGAAAAAAAAAGTGACCTGGAAAAAGGTCGTTGTATGTATAACCACTTCCTCATATACATATCAAAGTTTAGGGTCGGTACCCAAGCGGTAATCAGTGTAGCCCATATTATTTGACCATTTCTGATTTCTTTAATCACAAGTTTCTGACATTGTTAATTATCTTAGGTGCTGATGGTTTGGTAAAGTTAGGGACCGTCAAAACAAATGATTGCATTGCCACATATGATCAGCTGTGAATTTCTTTTACCTTTGCTTGCTTTTTTGGTTGACTGCTCTGCTGTTCTTATCTGAATATTTTATATTAACAATCAATATATCAGCATTTTATAGTTGCATCTACAATCACTGCGCTTCAACACCTGTCCAAAACATTGCTTAAACTGATTTTTTTCAGAGTTGGTTCCTTCACATACACAGTGGGGCATGTTTCCTATGAAGAGGTTGTTTATCCAAGCACACATAGTAATCAAGCAGTTAGCTTCTTGGGACGTTTTTTCTTTTGTTGGTATAGGGTTAATTTTCTTTTTTTAAGTGTCAGCCTTCTACAAACTGCGATATAAAACATAATCAACCAAATAATGATATGTTCCACGACCAGTATGCCCCAGAACCTCTTGATCAACCAACTTAATATTGCATACTTTCAACAGAAGACCACTAGTGTAAACGAAATATGAAAAGAACCTATAATAGAAAATCTGTTATTTCCACTCTGTCTTTGTTGAAGGGATTTCGTGCCTGACAAGAAGACAAAAGTGAGCACCTGCGTTTCCTTGATATGGTGGGAAAAGGAAAAGAAAATTTTCAATCACCTTTTTTTTTTTTTCTTAAGACCATGGTAGGCTTGGAACGTGATGACATACGGTTCCACCAACATGAACTTAAACTTTATAGCACCTACTTGCCTGGTCTGCAATGAACTTTCCTGGATAGCAATAGAAGAAAATGGAAATGTTCTATGCCAAAGGATTCAGAGGCAGTATCACATTCCAGCACTTTTACAGACGGTTATCTAATTATCGTCCTTGCCCTACAGATGCCTGTTTACAATTAAAAGGCACACCAGCATCCTGTCTGTCGAAGTGAACATGAGTTTCTCATCAAGTTGTCTTCTATGCTAGCTCTCCAATCAGTTTTAATGGTTACGAGTTATGGTGGCCTTCGGCCCTTTTCTTTTTACTCATTAGATTTTAGCTTGCAGGTTTGGGCCTTGGCTATTGGGAAAAAGACTGAACTGTTTACTACTGGTGGTGGTGATGGTGTTGTCAATCTGTGGCATGATTCAACCGCTATACATAAGGAGGAAAAGAGGTGAGCTTACACTGATCACTTTTCTTTCTTAAAAAATTGGAATGAAAATTGCTGAAATTTGTCCAATTGATGTTTACGCAGGAGGAAAGGGTTTTAAGAGGTCAATAATTGGAAAATGCTGTATTGGATGCTAACTATGTTAATGCTTTACAATTAGCATCTGAACTTCGTTGACCTCATAAGCTATTTGAGTTATTTGCTGAATGTTGCAGGTATCAATCTAAGCATTCCTTAGACTCATACGAGCACGTATGCTAGTTTCTCATCTACAATCTTTCAAATGTCCGGTGTTGTGCCTTGCAGGAAGAAGGATATTGACCACCAAATAGCAAAAGCCCTTCATGTTCTTGGCAAGGAAGAATTACATGTGTTTTTTTGGTTACATTCGTGAATGGATTACGAAGTCAAAGCTCTGTCATGTTGCACATATTTAAAATTTTTAGTCCAGCTGAAATTCTGGAGGTTATCTTTCTCATGAGTTTCAGAGACCATATTGCTGTCTTACGATTCGATGAATTTTAGAGATAGGTGAAGAATTTTAATTTATAGCGTCCAACAGGGGCTTGTGTATCATTACCGTTAGTGACATTGTTGCTAAGGTGATTAGGCAACCTTTTTGTTTAATTTCAATAATGGGCTTCATCACGTCACGGGGTTAGCACGATTAATTAAAGCTGTCAACACAATTTTGTGGTTGCATAAGAAATTGGTTGGTAACTTTGGAGTTTTGTAAGTCATGTCTTATAGAAATGCTTTCTTGTAGGACTTTAATTTCAACCCTAATTTTTTCCATCCTTATCTTCCTTTGTGAGTTTGAAAATGAGTATTTCCCCCTTTCTGAGTTTGTCATCATAATTGAGATGTTTGCGTGGTAATGAATTTGACGTCATAATTTCTAAATTTGTCCATGTATGTTGCTTTTTAATTAACATCAAAGTAGGAGGGCTTGATTCAATAAGCACAAGGACTTTCTAACAATCAAAATATAACTAATTGTTACAAAGGAGACGCAGGAACAAAATTTAAGTACTTTGTTCGCAGCAACACTCCTGCGTATGGATAGTGTCTCCGGGGACGGAGACAGTGGATAAAACAGAAAAATTTATGTCTTTGTGAATGTTTGCTTCTTGTCTCCGCGTCTCTATTCTCTGTCTCTGGAAGACAGGGACACAAATTTTTGTCCTCTTCAAAAAAGGAGGACAGGGACAAGTCGTCCCTTTCTCCAGCCACTGTCGCCTCTTATGTTTATTATGTTTAGTTATTATGTTTACTATTATGTTTATTAATGTTTAGTTA
>JAOSBK010000070.1:1161-21352 GCA_027568895.1 Erythroxylum shatona | reverse complement strand
TTCACCAACACCTACAAATATGGCATTTCCACAAATCACTAATATTTCCAATATAAAAACATTCATAATTCTCAAACCAATCCAATTGTACCCGGAATTATTCATGAATGCATGTACAATTATATTCATGTGCAAATTCATTCACTAGTCATATGTATGTATGGCATACTATGCATGAGCCTAAAGAATCATTTTTAAGCCTCTCATAGATCACTCACATTTACTATTCTAACCCTCCCACAAGTAATGGGATATTACAAGGCATCCAGTTGTCACTTGAAATAAATGCAGTGATAACCAGACCGGACCGCTGAGACTGAACATTCAGACTGATAATTGGGAAATTAATAATCCGAGCTAAACCTGCTCTTATACTATATTAGAATTTTTTAATATGGAAAGAGTATATGGCCCACTAATAAAAATTAGGCTTGAGTCAATCATTGTCAAAATAACTAGAACTAGTCATTTAAATAGTTGATCGTTACCACTTATAAACCCTTTATCAATTTCATGTTTAGTCAATATGAGATTTGCTAACACGATAAACCTTTGGGTCTAGATTTTTTAAATTAAAAAAAAAAGAAAAGCTGTTGGTTTTTGACAGCCGGAGAACTAACAATGAAAATGAAGAAGCTAAAAAGAACACAGGCTTTTATGTTTTCTGAAAAAAAAAACCACATTTATTCAATACACTACATAGTTTATATAGAGCTAAAAACATAAGAATCAAATAAAATAATTTGCTGATGTCTAGCTACATCTCAACTAACTATTTTAAACAAGGAATAAAACACTAAAGATTTAATCCATTGACCAATTATTCTGCAACAATTATCTAAGGCACGTGTTCAACACTCCTTTGTGCCTTTTTCCTTTTCATTTTGTGACTTGCAAATCTTCTCCATATGCCCAATTTGTCCACATTTTTTGCATTTAATATCAAGCCTCCATCAACATTTTCTTTGTGAGTGATTTGCTTTTTTGTAACATAGGCATGGTGGATATGAATCATCATTATTTCTATTGTTGTTGTTGTCGATCTTATTGAAACTCGTTTTTGGCTCCTGAATTTTTTTCTTTTACGAGCAGAGCACCTTGAATGATTCCTTCTTCTCTCATCATCCTCCTTTGTTCTTGTGCCTGTAGTGCATTTACCAATTCTGCCAAAGACATGCTTGACAGATCCTTTAACTTCTTCCAATGAAGACATTTTTCAGGTAAGGTTACAAGAATTTTTTGTACTATTGGCTCATCAGAAAAATCCTTATATAATAACCTCATTTTGTTTACTATGCTGAGCAACTTGTCGAAGTATTCTTTAATGATTTCTGACTCTTTCATCTTCAACATTTCAAATTCTCTGATCAAGTTGAATACTTGCATGCTCTTTGTTCTTTCATTGCCTTAGTATTTCTTTTTAAGATAATCTCAGATATCTTTTGCTGACTCTAGATTCATAATTCTTGTGAATATGATTTTTGAAATAGCAAAAAAACAAGCTGGCTTTAGCTTTAGACTTCCTATTTTTCATTTCTTTGTGCATCTTAATTTGAGTCATTGTAGGATTTGTTGGCAATGGAAGCACTTCATAATCTTGCTCCATTGCTTTTTAAACATCCATAGCATTAAGATGAGCTTTCATTTGTACAGCCCAAAACCATCAAGGTAGTTGTATTTCAATCTCTATTGTTTGAAGATAATTGTAATTCTTGTTGTAATTTTGGGCTGTAAATTATGTTTGTGTTTTGATTTCACTATCTCACAAGTCCCTCAAGACAAATGCTCTAAAACCATTTTGTTGGTTTTTGACACAACAAAAATGAAGAAGCTAAAAAGAACACAAGCTTTTATGTTTTCTAAAAAAACCACATTTATTCAATGCACCGCATAGTTTATATAGTGCTGAAAACATAAAAATCAAATAAAATAATTTACTGATATTTAGCTACATCTCAACTAACTATTTTAAACAAGGAATAAAACACTAAAAGATTTGGTCCATTGACCAATTATTCTGCAGCAATTATCTAAGGCACGTTTTCAACAAGAGCACATGCATATCTCAAAACCATATACAAAGGAGCATTTTTTGAGTGAAGCTGCTGTGTAAAACAGAAATAAAAGAACAAATTCAAAACCGCAAACAATTTCTGCCTCATGCATCTCTGAAATGAAATATCTGTATCGCATTAATCAACTACGCACAGATGAATACTTTATCTACCTCGGACCTTTCCTCAAATATCCTTTTCCTTGCCTTATTTGCCTGAAAATGGAACAAAATTATTAATTAAAACAAAAAAAGTTGAATAAGAAAGGTCCCTCGCAAGTTCAAAACTTGGCATGTGATGTAAGCGAAATTTACAGGGGAGGTGAGGTTGGCACTAGTTAGTTGGTTTACCCTAAGAGAGATACCAAGTTCATCCTCTCTGTCAGGTGCAATGAGATTTTAGGGAATGGGGGATTAATAATATTATAAAATTTGGAAAACACACACCTGCTTTTCCCAGTTGGTGCAGCCTGTAACAATAGAGAGTAGCATTATTTGCACAGAGGCACCAAGTTGTATTCCAATCCACAGGCCATAGCCTCTTAACTTCAAAGGAAAAGCTAAAATAGCAGCAGCTGGAACCCCCAAAAGGTAGTATGCCCCAAGGTTAATGTAAGCCCCTATGTGCTGCCATCCACATCCCCTTGCAATACCTGAAACAAAGTAATTAATATCTTATCTGTCTGGATTGCTCATCATCAAAAAAATTGTGAGTACCTGAAAATGCGCCTTGTAAACCATCCAGAAATACTGAAACACAGACCAAAGGAGCCATCCTCGTGACGTAATTCACTACTTCCTTTTCATTGCTGAACGTGTAACCAAAGATACTACGGGTAGCAAAGAGCGTTGAGCTTAATACGAGTGATTCTATGATTGTAAGAGACATTACAGTGTATACAGCTATACGAGCTCCTTGTGGGTTCCCTGCTCCTAGTTCATTGGAGACTCTAGTGCTGTGACAAAGGAATGTTTATTGATCAGACATGGGTAACACTTGGACCAAAAAAATGCACTCGGGTTTCTGCTAGAGCTATATACCTCACTGCTGCGCCAAGTCCATTAGGCACGGAGAATATTGTTGTAATAGTTGTGAGACTACACAGTAAGTAGGATGAGAGAGAAAATTGTTAGTCGTTTTCAGCATTTGCAGCAAAAAAACATTAATTGCTAATAGTCATAACTTAGGTTCACTTAAGCCGCTACATGCACACTTATGACACACTCTATATGATTTTACTTGCATGCATACCCTAGTACTATTTTCAAAGTTTGGATAAATACCACACTGACAGCACCGAGGCTTCAAGCTCTGGATTTGGTAAAAGCCCCGAGAGCAAGACAAGTAGCTCAAATGACCAACCTTCGAGGCTGCAAGAATCAACATGAATACATTATCGAAGCCATTTTTAGGAAACAATACATCGTATGTAAACAGTGACAATGAATTGATTGGCAAACACTTACCAAATCATTATTGCAGATGGGATAGCAAATCGAAAGAACTTCCAAACACCGCGGAATGCCTCTCGAGTAAATGGCACCCGAGTTTTGGCACAGACAAAAGAGAACTTCATATAAACTCCAAGAAAAATGACATTCAACCAAATAGATATACACAGTGCAAACGCTGCTCCAATGTTTCCTAGGTCAGTCATGTTTACTAAAGCCCAGCATAGAGGTACATGTATGCAAAGCGTGACACCAGAGGCTACGAGCATTGGTATGACCAAACTCTGTACCTGATAGTATCTAATAAGTGGCTGAAGAACCGCATGACCAAAAAGTCCCGGAGTTAGGCAAGCCAAAAACTTCCCTGCCTCGTACGAAATTGCAGTGTCTTGTCCAATTAAAACAAGAATTTTTCCCATGAATATCCATAGAACAGACAGAGGGACTGAGAACGATAATAAGCAAAAGATAGCAGTATTAGTTTCCAGTCCCAGTTTCTGATACTGCTGTGCTCCATAAGCTTGCCCGCATAGAGTCTCCAATGCACTAGCCATCCCTAGCTGTGTGTGACATGTTTCACATAGAAACACAAACACTTATTTCAGACAGAACATCCGAAGTTTTGAATTTTCGCAAACACAAACACATGTTTCAAAATGCGAAGCTTATGAGCTGATAGCTTAATAGCCTTTACATTCTCGTACAATAACTTTAGACTTCTTCAATTTCCCCATCTTCCTGCAAGTTATCAACCTACTCTTAATACACGATCTATCAGCTTGTGTCTTATAGTGTCAATTTATTAATAATATGTCATCTATATTCATTTATGATAAAAGTATTACTAGGATTGTATACTAATGTGTCAATTCATTAATAATATGTAGCTACATTCATTCATGATAAAAGTATCACTAGCATTAAATTCTTCTTCAAATATGTATAGTAATAATTTTTAATCTTTGATTTACGGCAATCAAAAAAAGAACTAATCCTTCAGTGAATACTTTTTCATTGATCATTTAGAACATCAACTAAGAGTCTAATTGATTGAGGGTTTTATAATATAATGGGATAAAACGTAACACAATTATATTATTTGAAAGGAAATTTTATAATGAAATGGGATAGAAACGGAAAGTTTCATGTTACATTTCATTTCATCCTAAATAGTAAAAATGAGAAATCTTCGATTCAAGAAGTTTAGGATGGAACGTAAACTAATAAATATATACTATCTAAGATACCCTCAATAATTTTTCATAATGCCAATTATTTCTTAGCCTACCCTAATAAAAACCAACACAACATAATAATATTTTTAGATAATTAACAATAAATTGAATATAATTAATAATAAGTTAATAAAATTTTTATTAAAATTTTTATTAATAAAAATAAAAATATATAGATTAAAAACTTATTCTTTAATTGTTTGTTACAATATCGTAACATGTTTTTAGTAAGTCACAAATATATTTCTGTATAAATAAATAAAATATAAATAAATTATTTTTAAATATAAATCAAATAGAATATAATAATATTTAATATAATAAATTTTATTAAATAATTATTAATAATAATTTTATATAATTAATAATAAATTGTATATAATTAATAATAATAATTTTATATAATTAATAATAAATTGTATATAATTAATAATAAAATAATAAAAATTTTATTAATAAAAATTAAAAAATTATTGTTCAAGTTACATCTATAACTTTAATTGTTTCTCACGGTTGTGACTTGACATATTTTTCATAAGTCATATGTTTTTGCTGTTTTAAAACCATAACATCAAGTGTTTTTACATTTTCGATTCTAGGTTGTGTGGAAATATAGTGAAATGTAACATATAATAATAGTCATTTATTATATATATTACATTTCATTACATTACATTATAAATTTTTCCGTCCCTCTTAAATAACTTTTCATTATATTACATTTCATTCTATTATAAATCATTTTATTCCGTTCCGTTCCGTTCGATTCCATTAATTAACACCCAACCAAATAAGCCATAAAGTTTGCTCCTCTATAAGTCAAAGAATAAGATCTTTTAACGTATAGTAGGATCAATTAAATTGAAGCGTAATAGGTCAACAACAACATATTAAGTACACAAGGAAAGATTATAATATACGCAATATTTTTTTTGTATTTTTACAAAGAGATTGTTTACGTAACTTCTGAACTTATGGTTACAAAAAAAATAATTTTATCAGTTAAAACGTAATAAGAATGTACACATATGCACATAAACAGATATGTCGACCATCTTTGCACAGTAATTTTCAGAGGATTTTTTGTTTTACTTGAAGTAAAGGCACAAAATACAACTAGTAAAAAAGGAAGGGATAAAGGCATAACGAATATAGACTATAACAAGGTTTCAACATAGCCGATTTACTGTTTAATTCCAAGTCCAAAAAATTTATAAACCTTGGGAAGAATATAATGGAAAAAGAAAGACAAGGGTAAGATTTCTTAACAAATGGAATGATTTAGTCAATGTCTATAAATACAAAAGAAAAGATTTTACAAAACTTGCGTTGGCCCAATGACCTAAACTAGATTGATTCGGGTCTTGGACTAAAATTCATTTATGCAATTCAATCTATATCTTGTATTTGAGGTTTTTTTTTTTTTGGCACGAAGATTTAAATCTATATTCAAATATAGCTCCATAAAAATATTTAATTTAATTAAAAAGCTGTAGGGTTAATTTTGATCAATCTAATTTCTAAGTAATTACTATTTTAAAATTATGTTTTACTTTTTTCTTAAAGTAGATCTAAAAATGATCCACAAGTTGAGCCTTTGAATCTACTCGGACCACCCTGTTAGCGGATAACGTACGGGTTACGACAGCTTTAAACTGCCACCTCAGCATCTGGGACCCATCCCATCGTTCTCAATCGGGGTCTTCGGTCTTCCTCTTCGCCAGTAAAAGCATTTTATTAAATGAAAACTGAAAAAGTTAAGACAGGACTCTCACCTTTCAGAATCACGTGGACGAGTTGTGATGATGAATGATTGTATTTACAGCTATACAACGACTTTTACTCCCTAGGGGACGACATCAAAACTATGCTTTTCCTTGGACTGTATGACTGACATCAAAGAGACCAACTTGGGGGCTTTTTGGAGCTTTCCTCATCAATGAACGCCCCGCATTTTTTATGGTCACATGCGATGAACGCGCTAAGTTCTCGGTCCCTCCCTACGTCCATTATTCTTAGGTAGGTGGTGGGTAGGAGGATGATTACTTTAAAATATTAAGGTAAAAGTAGAACTCTTTGTAAACCTTTTCAATAGAAAGTCGAAGTGGTAGGGTGATCTCCATTAGCCAAAACACTAATCTGATTTCCCCACACCTTATTTAAAGGGAAAACAAAAGGACATTTCTGTTTGTATTCACTGAGTGGATGTGGATTCCTTCTACATTACACAAGGGAACAAATATTCGAAGTATTTAAAGAAACGATGAATAATAAGACAGAACACATATTTAAGAAGGGCCGACAACGGAAGGACAGATACCAAAAAACATGAACCGATCGCCGATTCCCAAACTACGTCCGTCCAAGTGAAATCGGCGAAAGACACCCATAGTTTCAATCAGAAAGCAACACAAAATGAGTTTGATATTACTACCGCGAACCAAGACAACTATAAATGTTTCATGTGAGCAATATCTTCGTACACGGTCTACATAAGACAATATTAAACCTTAAAATGACTTGTCTAAATTTATAAAGGATATACCTTTTAATATAAAAATAAAATCCCGTGTTTTATTTCACGTCGTGTATTTTTCAAACTTTATTCTTATACCTTACAAATTAGCTACACCCGTAATTAGTTATACTGGTTATGTTGAGCTAGCTCCACATTAGGTTGGATGCTACATAGATGAGGATTGAGGAGGAAGCCAAGTGATGTTTTTCAAATTGTCGTAATAGTAAAAATGGTAAAATTCTCGCTCCTAAAAAATAAAATATTTATTGACACGTGGAAAATTAATCTTTTCCCCAAGTTAATTTGACGATTAGCATTCTGTGACAAATGGCATTAAAATCGTGACTAACCAAACAAGAAAGAAGGACGGCTTAGAAGAAGATAGAAGAAATAGAAGACTTACAAGAACAGTGTAGCCACTGACGGAGGAGAGAGAAATGGCTATGGCGGTACTAGAGAGAGAAAGCTCGTCTAGGTGGCCGACCATCATCATGCATATAACTTGCAACAAGTACTGTGACAAAGTCACGGCCACCATAGGCCCTGCTATGTAACACACCCGCTTCACTTCTGGTATCAACACCTCCCGTATTAGACCATCTGGCTGCTCTTGCGCCAGTAACCCCTCTTGCATGCTCTTGGTGTGATCTCCCATTGAATTTTTTGCTCTCTCTCTTCCTCGCACAATGGGAGTGCTGAAGTGTATGTGTTAGCAGAAGACAGGGTTAGAGATCTGGTTGAGATCTGCGCACAAACCACTAATTTATAGTAGTTGGGAGGATTAATTTCGGTTGTCTTGTAGACATTTATTTTTTGGATTGACCGTAGGGTGGGACTATGGACGGGATCACGTGGGTTAATTAAAAATAATTCAGTAATTTTAAGTTGAATGCTGGCCATTTATTCTTTAATGGTTTTCATACTTTTATTTCTGTACAGTTAAAAGATCATATCCCGGAAAACAGTTTACAAATTTTCAAAAAAACTATTTTAGCAAAATAACTTGAAATAATAATTAAAATATATAAAATTTAAAGACAAATTTTATAACTTTTTCATTTAAAACACAAGTTATGCAATTATTCAACCTTTAATAGTATTAAAGAAATTCTAATTTTTGGTGAAATGATTGCCAGGATTACTATTTTATTTAGTGTCTTTCCCTTTATAATATGATTTATCAAGTCTACTTTAAATTAAACTCTAAATTACACTTAAATTCTAATTCTAATTATATACATTTCTAAGCTAAAAAACCCCATTCCAAGAAAAGAGGATACTTTGATCTAGCTCAAATGTAATTCTTTGAAGTTTACAAATCATCCATGTAAAGAATTACTCGTAGGAGATCATGATAAGGTCCCTTAGTATAAACTAGCTTCACATTATAACAATATTTCTCAAACATCCTTCATCTTATGACTAGCATTAAGATCTTTATTGGGAATAAAAAAACACTTGTGAAAGATCCTCAGATAAACCCCACTTGTGCTCTTTATAATCAAGGTAATAAAATAATAAAACACATATACTTCAATTGTCAATTTCATTCAAGATGTGGAAAAAAGAATTCTAACACTTTGTAACTTGCGTCGTGATAAAAATACATCAACCACATATTGTTGAATGTGCTTACAAATTTAAGGGTCAAAAGAAGGGTCAGGTTGTGTTTATGATTGTTTTGATGCTTTATATTTATAAGATATCAATTGTACAATAATTATTTTATGAATTTTATCTTTGATATTAAGTATTAGATATAATTAAAAATACAGAAAATAAAAATATATTTTATTAAATAAATTAATAACATCATACGTAATTACATCTAATCAATTAATCGCAAGAACATAAATTAGTATTACCTTTTAAAAAAAGACATAGATTAACATTATTTTTATTTTTATTGTAAGTGCTCGATTTATTACCTAAGGGAACGTGTTTCATGCATGATTTGTAGGTTTACCGAAAACGATGGTTACGATATTTTAGTTTTGGGGAATGCCTCTTAGGACTTCTAAATGTAGTAGTCATCGGTCCTCATGCCATTCAACGTTCAATAAATTAATCTATGTTTACATTACCCACTAATAAAAAGAGTTGATAAGAGGAAAAAAAAAAAGAAAACGTTTCCAAAATATAATATGACAAGAGTTTTTAAAATATTTTGTCTAAAAATGACAAGATAAACTCACTCGTTTTATTTCAATCCAAAATTAATAAATTAAGTTTGTATTTATTTAATTTCAAATTGAATTTAAATTTAAGTTAACAATTTTTTAAAAATAATAATTAATAAATCAAATTTTATTTATTTAATTTCAAATTGAATTTGAATTAATAATTTATAAAAATAATAATGATTGAAATTAGAGTAACGCAATTTAAACTCCTCTAAATTTCAAACTAAACTCAAGCCCTGTCCTCAAAAGTCAAGTTGATGATGAAGCTAGATTACTAATTTTGCCTAGATGTCTTGTTTTAGTTATAATATTCCATATTTGTAGATAAGATTTAATATATCGATGACGAAACACTTGATATCAATTTTGCCACATGTTCTGTGTAAACTTTAAATCTATTCTTCCACACACTTTTAGGACACTATTGTAATCCCATGATAATTAATAGTAATGTGAAAGAAAGGTGACATTGATAACAAGTTTTTGCTTTAATAAAAACAACTGCCAATTAAATGATGCTGCGTGTTAACTAATCATGCAACTCGTCAAGTTTTTGCTTTAATTAAAAAAAACATAGCCAATTAAATGATGCTACGCGTTAATTAATCATGCAACCTGTTCTAAAATAAAGGTCAGTTAAGGGTAAAAGCCGAAAGAGTCAAATGCCGATTTCATAATCATGATTGCGACAAGTAAACTAGGACATCAAAGCTGCCTGTAACTTTCGCCGGTCCCGATGTGGGGGCAACCTACCCCTAGATGGTACCGAAGCGCGACAGGAAAGTTAATAAGTGCGAGTCTTCTTTTGGGGCACGGGTGGCTACTCCCGATTTCCGGTGTCTCCTGTGCCCGAATCCCATTCGTTCATTCATATTTAATAGATGGATGGGATTCCCAAAATATAGAGTGGCATTAAAAATCGGTGACGGAAAATCTTTTGACAAACTGTGGTTCTTCCATCTTTTGCTTAGCATTATGCTTAATATTCATGGAGATGTGACCGTTTAAAATACTATCGTACTGGTTTACTGCTATCGGCTGTACCGGCAAAAACTTATAGTATCAAACTAAACAGTTTCGTACCAAATTTTAGTGTTGCTTAGTACCGAGTCTTTCGATTCCTAGTCGGTAACTAATACGATTTTTTAATATATGATTGAAGTAAAGTAAAAAAGAAATTTATAAGAAATTATTTTCTAATTTTATAAAATTTAATAATTATTTTATTTTTAGTATTAATTGGTATTAATACTGTGTTGTATTAAAAATAAATTTCATACTAAATCTAATACGATATTTATGTAACTGAATTTGATAGGCATTGATAAAATACTTTAATTTAAGAAATAGATCAATGCTATTAGTTTTTTCTAATTAGAGTGAGTTTGTACTTAAATAGATAAAACATTTTTAATTCACTATTTAAAATATTATATTATGAATTTTTGTATCTATAAACATTTTATTGCTGTATCCATTTCCGTTACGAAATAGCTATACTCGTTTTATTTTAATAGTAAAAATTACTTAAATTCTTGACTTTTATATAAACAAAATATTTTAATTAGTATTGATAAGTTCATGCATTTCGAATATCTTTTTCCTAAATCCAAACTTCGCGATGATTGTGCAGATGTAAACTCAGATGCAATCATGCAGAATAGCAATCAACGCGAAGAGACAAATAAAAAGAAATCTCTAATAAAATAAAAACATGAAAGATCAATGAAAGTCAAACCCAAAGAAGAGAAAAAGAAAGGAAGCTTTACCAGCTGGACCAGTCTACGAGATTTGTGTGGCTGTTCCTGTTCGTGGCCTTCCTTTTATTTTGCACGTATGAATGGGAAGGAGGAGTTGGAGCCACATTAACAAGGAAAACGAAAGCACCGGAAAAAAAAAAAAAAAAACTCAATTTCGTTTTTGTCTTTTGTATGTAATTGTTGGGATGAATAATGAACAAAATCACAAATGATTTGACAAAGAAAGAGAACGGAGAAGATGGTGGCAGGGGAAATAAGGAACAGAAGATCTATGCTGTACCACCCTTTGATCAAGCCATTCCAGCCATCCAATTCTTATTTATTTATTGGATGTACAGTACGTAAGTTTGACAACTGGTTGATATTGTTGGTTTCCATAATTTACGAGGAAGGCCTACAAGGTAGGAAAACCTTTCATTCATGGATGACTTTAATGGGGCCTGATTCTGGTGTTATAACTATTTGATAGCAAAATTAATTGATTGTGGTCACAGGAAATTAATATTTAATTTTACTTCATTTCATAAAATATTGGAGAACTGAGATATTTTTTTATGAAGAATAGTGTGATTTTTAAGACGTTTTACTTAGAGGACTTTTCAAAGGTTGAACAATGTCCTTTTAACAATTAATATCTTATTAGAATAACTTGAGGTTATTTACATTAGTTCTGGGACTAAATATTAAAAGAATAAATGGTAAGGACTTTTATGAATTTTTTTGGCACATATTTATGATTAAAAACGTTTAATCCAAATATTCCAATTAGCGGGGTAAAAGGGAAAAGCGAACATCCCTAACATGCCCCTGGTACTCACCGAAAAAAGAAGCAACAATTTCACTTGAAAAAGAAACACTAATGTTAAAGATCTTATGTTTTGACATAATCATGGTTTTTAAGGATGTATGAACTCGAATAGCGTGTTGTTTTCAAATTCGGCTCATATATGGACTCGAATAGCATGTTGTTTTCAAATTCGGCTCATATATGCACTCGATTAGCATGTTGTTTTCAATCTTGGCTGCGGGTCGTCAGATTTTTGCCTTCAGGCTGACGAAAAGCAGCAGACTTGTACGGATGAAGATGTTAGAGCCCGTGTGAACCCAACGATGATTCCACATTGGTTCGCGAAAAGTGGAATGACACACCATTAACATCACCATAAGCTTATAATTTTAACGCAATGTGAGTATGATTGAGTTATTTAATTATATGCTATTAAAGGGTTATATTGTTTCCTATGCTAGACAAAGACCTTAAATTTGGGGATAGATAATAATCCCTAGTAAATAACTTTATGTAACATGGAAGATCTATAACAATTATTTGTTTGCAACCTAAAGTTCACAAAAATTTCAATTATATTACTTGCTGTAATAAAGAAAATTTAACAGAAAATTTAGATAACCTTTTCTTGAAGGGAGTGCATAAATAATTCCAGTTAAATAATTAAAGAGGTCGATCTCCATTAGGTTTTTTAGTATTCATTGGATTTACATTGATCACATGTTACCCATCATCCACTAGATTTCAAGCAAAAAAGAAAATTACTTGCTTTTATGTATGTGACATATTCTAAATTTAAAGGGTATAGTCTTTAAAGAAACAAAATAGGTATAATTTTTATACAAGATTATCCCATAAGAACATACAACATCTTTTTCATTCTTGTAAGTTTCTTTATCATCAAAATGACATAAAACAACGTCACAATTGTCACAGGTCTCATTATAGGAATAAAGGCAGGGTACTTGCTTCCATTCAATATAAGTCGTATCTCTACAATACATGTCATTTTTCAATTCATATGCAAGGGTTTTTCGAGAGCTTCTAACGCCCCACATATTCAAAACAGAGCATTATATCACTCACATTACCTTTAAGTCCTAAAACTGTCAAATTCTTATAGGTCACGCTCATATAATTCATATACTTTTAAATAATCTTATGTGGGATGCCATTTTTGTGGTGATTATGGGACATAGCTATAGAAATTGCTTTTTGAAACTATTTTTGTTAAGTAAACCTAAAAAGAAACGGGTTAAAAAGGTTTAAGCACTATTTCCAAAGGACTTATGTTTTTTTTGGTGCCTAGAATATATATTATTTCTTTGCCTTATAGGTTTAATATTAAGTGACATCAAATGAATACCAATAATTGGTATCAAATAAGTAATAAAAATGGTATCTCTAATAATTAATTTAAAAAAATCACCAAGAGTTCTCACATGAGACAAGTAAGAAAATGATGCTAAAAGATCAATTGTTGAACTAAGAGAGGAATAAAAGAAGGTAACAATTTTGGTAAATAAAAAAAGGTATAAACTTTCTTTCATATTAATAACATTTGACCATACTAACTTGACATATATGTTAAGGGAAGAAAACGTTGTTACATGTAGCTAGAGGGATAAAGAATTATTGATCTTTAATTTTGATAATGGGTTCTTGATTTGTATTATGATGCATTTTATATAAATTGTACATATAATTGAGTTTAATGCAAAATTTTTAAGCATTTTTCGTATCCAAAACAAATGAATGAATGAGTATAAAACAAATTCACTTCGTTGATTTCAAACTACGTAAATAGGTTAAAGTTAAAGAGTGGTGGTAGTAGCTACTCAAAGTAGTGACCTATTTGAGTAATTAGTAGTATTCATGAAAAGGTGTTTACCATTGCATCAAAAAGTTAGGTTACTTTTCAAATAAACTCTAAATGCTCCTAGTTTAATTTTAAAGTTAGTGTTCAATAAAGGTTATGAAAAATTTTGAAAGTTGAAACATTTTCTTATATATATTCATTTTACGAATTAAATTGAATTATGTGGATTAAGTTAGAGTTTAAAGGATAGTTAAGTGAATTAAATTAATTTATAATAGGATGCAATTAGCTAAGTGCCTAACAATTTAATGAGCTTTATAATAAAATGAATAATGGAGATTCTTAATTGATATGATTGGCTTGTTAAATACTTTCCTATAATTTCATCCTATTTAACTTATTAGTAATGAATTTGATTTGCTTAAGGACAAATAAGTTCTTATTTGTGAGAAAATTTGGTAAGTGCTAATTACACTATGTTTTTAATATGATTTTTAAGTGCATTATGCTTATATTTTAATGTTTTTATAGGATCAGGTACTTTAAAATGACTTAAATTTTTTCAGTTCTTATTTCATTCCTTTAATGAATAATTAATAAAAACATATTAATAACAAATCATTTTATTTCTCTAGGCATTTATCAATATCATACTATATTATGCCTATATTAGACAATATGAAAATATGATCCTATGTTTCAGACTCATGTTGGCTGCGATTGTTTCTTAAAAGAAGCCAAGAGGGCTGTTGCAATAAAAAGGGCCTTTACTATCCCACGTTTGACAAAATTTTTATGATTTCAAAATAAAATAAATGAGACAAGAGAAGAGAAAGAAGAGGGGACCAAAAATCAATCATAAGGTAGAGAAAAATGTAGTTAGGATTAAGAAAAAAAAATATTGGAGAAAAAAGTAAGAAGATCCATCAAGATTCGTTAAGAATATCCAAAATTCAAGCTATAAAAACCAATAGCCTTTTCAAGGTTCTTTCTTGTTTGTTGTAGAATTTTTTTAATTATGTTATGAACGGACCAAAATATAGATCCAGATAGGGTGAACCCTAGAATCATGTTTTGAATTGATTCCTTGATTTAATGAAAGATTCTAGTTTTCTTGAAAATTATCTATGATTATTTATTATGTTAGAGAAAAGTAACAAACATAAAAGATTCAACATGGAATTCATATATAGGATTACTCGTTATCTAAAAGGATTCTTTATATAGATCTTATCTATTTATTAGTGGTTTAATTGTTATCTATTGTCTTAACTGATTATGTCTTATTCACTAGTTTAGTTTTGTTAATTTTCAATTTTCACTTTTCAATTTAATCACTCATATTGTTAGATTAGATAATAGAAAGATGATTATCACTAGAAGTTATTGTCCATGTAGGATAGATTGTCTCACTAAACTGTGTTATAAGAAACAATATGTCAACTTGCTTTAATGATTTCTTTTGGTATTGTTTTACATTTCGTTTTTATCACATCATATACTATATAACATTTTTAATTTAACAAAAATAGGAAGAGAATGATGATATAACTTCATGCATAAATTAAAGAAAAGAGTGCATTATATATTACTTTACTATAAGAGAGATTTATTTAAAGTCGTTTATTTTTTTCGGTATCACTAATTTATTTGTAATTATCAAAAAAGAAAGGTTATCGAAGCAAGTAATATGATAAAAAACATTTCATTACTGATTTTTTTATCCTTGGTGTTCTTATTAAGTTGATATGTGAAAGATCAAGTTTAGAGGAAGGGCAAAGAATTCAATTAAATGAATTGACCAATTAAAGAATAAAGAAAATAAACAAAGTGGAGAACATTTCTAACTTAAGAGAGTTTCAAGGGAAAGAACCAAAAATTATGAGAAACCAAACATATCAATATTTGTTCAACTCATTGTAATCCTTTTAGTAATTTCATCTTAATCGTTTTAAAGAATTAGAGACTCAATCATTGCATAATTATTTTGTATTTAATGTATATACTATATCATAATTAAGGGAAAATTTGATAAGCTTTTTTTAAAAAACTTATTGATGTATTAAAATACCTTTGGATAACTTTTGAAATAGTTTTAGATCAAGTTTTTATTTAAAAAAAGTGTTTTTTAATATTTGAAAGAACTTCGAAAGTTTTGAAAAACTTTTTAATTGAATTTGATATTTTATTTCAATTATAAATATGATTAATAAATATTTTATATTTAATCATTCATTTAACATATAAAAAAGGTTACACTGTACATATTTTCATTAAACCTACATGTAACATAAATAATAAATTTTTTTAAATTTTTTAGAGATTGAGCTACTGTTTCATAATTGAACTCTTAATTGTTATAATAACTTCATGTACACCAAATATGTAATATACATTGTATAAATACATGTTAAAATTTTTTCATATACATGTTGAAAACAATAAAAGAGAAAATTAACTTAGAATTGATCCAAAAGTGATAAATTTTACAAGAAAAGCAAATTTCAAAAGTCATTAGTCGTTTATAAGCCAAATCATTTAATTTCTTGAAGTTAGTTTTAATAGACTAATTAAAAAAGTATACATCTTATTAAGGATCCAATCCTGAATGATAATATTTATCAACAGAAAAGGTTAATCATATAACGCATAAAAATTGAGTGAATAGAACAAATGTGGATTGATTAACTCTTAAGAGAAAAAAATTGATGCCACATTATTAACTTTTCTCTTTATTTACAAAATTACAAATATCCACAACAAATTCAACTAAAGAAGTTCGATATTAAAAAAAAGAAATTGAAAGAAAAAGAAAAAGGAAAATATTTAACATGAGATAACGAATTAAACCATAATAAAAATGAAAAAAATAATTAATTTAACATTATAGTCTATATAAACTCTTTAAATATAATATTTGAGATTTTTAGAAGTATATTATTTGAGATTTGTTAATTCAATACCAATCTTTTTCATACATAAAAATTAATTTTACTACAACATATAAGTTCAAGTTCATTTTCAGTCTCTTCTTTACAATCTGAAACTTCCAAAATTTTTTGATATGCAATTTCTAACAATTGATAAAAAATCGATTATTATCCTTTATTATGCGATTGAAGTTAGAAATTCAATTGGCTTAATAATTACTTTTTTTTCAGGAGCATCATTTTTTCTTGCTTTCTTAAATACACGTATTGTTATAAAAAAGACTCACTATAGATATTTATAATTATTTCATGGTAAATTGTAATTTTAAATCAAAATTCTACTCAATTTTGCAATATTATTTAGAATTATAATTTTTTTAAAAGAAATTTTTTAATTATATCAATTAAATACGTAAAGTGTTCATTTCATACAAATATAGTTTGTTGTTTACTTTACCTACGAAGTTGCTGACATGAAGCGCCATCTAATTGATCCTAATGCCATATCAACATAAACATGTAAAATGAAAAAGGATAAAACTAAAAAATAATTTAATTTAAAATTGAAGAATTAAAGTGTGATAAAATTAAGAAATAAAACAAAAAAATTGTCTTCACAAAAATCTGTTTGATTGATAAAACTAAACATATTTTGTATTCTATTTTTGTAATTATACTCTTATGTTAATAATTTTAATATAATATATTATTTTAAAATTAATTAATTCTCATTATAGCTAAAATTAAAAATATGCAAATTAATATAATAAAAAATTTACAAATTGATTGTATATAATAAAAGTCTACGAATTAAAAAATTATATTAAGTCATTCTAATCAATAAAAGATGTCCATTATAGTATAATTCTTCAAAACATAATAGTTCTATCATTTTCTAGAAACATAAATCAATTAGAACTAATATAATAATTCAATATTTGTCTAGCAATTTCATTTCACTTCTAAGATATACTTTCAAGTTATGCTAGAGTGATATTATACTCCACTTGAGGACTTACATCTTCATTTCAATTTCCCTAATTTGTTCTTCATTTTCAACACAATTGTTAGATAATTCATCGTTTTGTTCATACATTCTAATATAATTGTGTATAACAACAAGAAATAACGATGTGTTTTTGTTCTTCATACTATAACCTGAATGCAAAAATATTTTTCAATAATATTTCTTAATAAAGAATGCTTATAGTTAAACAATTCATGTGGACCTTATGGTCTTTCTCTTCCTTTAAAATCTTGCAAATGATATCTCTCATCTCGGTATAGTAAAAGAAATCCAAACATATTGGTGTAGCCTGAATCAACGACATAAAACTTATCTAACATATAAAGCACGTGATATTAACAAAAAGATATTAAAAATGAATCATAATTACTATGTTTATTTAAGATAATATAATATATTATGAAGGCATAGGAAATTGATTCATTGTTCCTAAAATAACTCGAGAGTATCTTTTCATCCAGTCATTACATATGTAAAATACATGCCAATGAGTAACAACATATAATATTTTGAGTTGGATTAATTTGTTTACCCATGTATGATATTTGTTCATCGATCGAAATATGTATATC
The DNA here is from genome assembly GCA_027568895.1 of Erythroxylum shatona. Lineage (NCBI taxonomy): Eukaryota > Viridiplantae > Streptophyta > Magnoliopsida > Malpighiales > Erythroxylaceae > Erythroxylum > Erythroxylum shatona. Next base: position 3,016 of record JAOSBK010000070.1, on the reverse strand, counting down.
AGTATGCGTACCATCTACTACTCCTATATAATCCTAGAAATTAAAATATACTATTAAAATAATTATTAATCATAAGGGTCTAATTAAAATAGTAATTAAATATATAAATATACATGAAAATATAGAAAGAAGTTTGAATTATGTTGAATCTTAGGAGGTGTATTAGTAAAGGATGGTAGAGCAATGACTCTTTTTTCAAGAGCATTAGCTACATATAAGACTTTGCGAAAGTACTTCAAATTTGTCTAGGTCGAATTTTAAAAGTGTTTTGCATTGACTCTAGTTGTCTCACTATGCCCTATAGTTATCAAGAAAATTGCTACTTACTCCTTTATAGTCAAATGACATGTTGTCTTTAAGCCTCCTAAACTCTTCAACTCATCACATAAGTTGAAGAAGATTATCTTTCTCATTCTTAAGTTTTCATAACAAATTAGAGATTATGGCATAGACCACACAAAAATACTTGATAACATTTGTGTTATTTGCCTTATAAAGGCCCATATTTTATACTCTAAAACTAAGTACATAGAAAATAAATATCATTTTATAAGAGATCATATACAAAAAATAGGGATATTAAGCTAGAATTGTTGACAAATTATGTTGGGCCCTGTTTCTGAAGCCCAACAATCCATAATGTTGGGCTCCATTTCTGAAGCCCAACAATCCATCCGGAGTCACAAAGTTTGAGCGAGTTACCTTGAAGGGTTATATCAATGAACCCTCACTAACCGTCATCTCACAGGGATGGCATGCCCACACCAGCCAATCACCAACATCCCAATTTTCATTCTTCAATATAATTGTAGCTCTGTGTCTCTAGTTTATTTTGAAACAAGAATCACCTCATTCAGAGCTTTATAGCTCAAGATATGCTTAAAACTCCAAAAGGGTGTTCCTACCCCAATCAAGCTCTCCCAATCGACCTCTCACTTTCTTTCAATCAAACTTTTTCAAATCAATACAAAAGGCTACAAATTTTCATTAAAGATAGATACATATCTCAGGAATCTATCGCTTAAAGAATCACTTTATTCGGAGGTTGGATGAGGAAGTTATGGACAAAAGAATCTAACCTGTTTATGTCCTTAGTTATTTTGTACCTCTCTTGATGCAATTGTCATAACTTTTGTTACAAACAACAGATAGATGTCGTTTTTGGACCATTTGAAAGTAGACTTTAAAATCTACAACTTTCATGAAAATTAAAAAGCGAGATTCTGCCTATAAAAGGATAAAAATGGAACAGTAGATAATGATACAAACTAAGACGATGCAGAAGGTCAAACTAAGACGATCAAACTAAGACGATCAAACTAAGACAATGCAGAAGGTCAAACTAAGACGATACAGAAGTCAAACTAAGACGATGCAGAGGTCAAACTAAGACGATGCAGAGGTCAAACTAAGACAATACAGAAGTCAAACTAAGACGATGCCGAGGTCAAACTAAGACGATACAGAAGTCAAACTAAGACGATGCAGAGGGTCACACTAAGACGATACAGAAGTTAAACTAAGACGATGCAGAGGTCAAACTAAGACGATACAAAAGTCAAACTAAGACGATGCAGAGGTCAAACTAAGACGATACAGAAGTCAAATTAAGATGATGCAGAGGGTCAAACTAAGACGATATAGAAGTCAAACTAAGACGATGCAGAGGTCAAACTAAGACGATATAGAAATCAAACTAAGACGATGCAGAGGGTCAAACTAAGACGAAGCAAAACTAACACCAATCTCCATAGCTGTCACATACACACATCCTATGCAACATCACAACTTGTAATGCTCATATCTCTCAACTCCGATATCCAAAATTTACAAACTTTATATCGTTGGAAAGCTG
>JAOSBK010000068.1:17405-33248 GCA_027568895.1 Erythroxylum shatona | reverse complement strand
TATGAGAACAGGAACAGTCCAAGCGTATGAAACAGGAACAGCGAATGAGAAAAGGCACAAAACAGAACACTTCAAAGAAAAGAAACAGAAAGTCGGTAGTGATATTTGCGTAAGTGACTCAAATTTTATCTACCCGAAAAAGCTGTATTTTAGCTTTTTCAAAAGTTATTTCTATTTCAAAAGTGCTTTTAAAGTTTGCAGCCAAACATCCATTTTTTCCTGAAAATAACTTTTGCAGTGAAAAAAAGTACTTTTGGAGTCACCTAAAAGCTGTTACGTATTAACAGCCGATTTGATGAATAATTTATGTTATAATGTTTAAAATTTAAAATAATTCTTTCTCCAGCTGGTGGCAGTTGTTCTGGTTTTGCCTATGAGAATGAGATTCTCTACCATCACTTCTACGAAGGCTATTCTTACCTCAAGTTCGCTCATTTCACAGCCAATCAAGCTATATTGGAGGCTTTCGACGGTCAAGATTGCGTCCACGTGGTCGACTTTAGCTCTACGTCCTGGTGGACCGCCGCTGTTAAGGTTAACCGGCATTGGTCCGCCATCATCCGACGGCCGCGACTCACTTCGAGAGATCGACGTCCGACTTGCCGAGTTGGAGCGATTGGTCAATGTGCGGTTTGCATTTCGTGGTGTGGCAGCTTGGCGGCTTCAGGATGTGAAGCCGTGGATGCTCCAAGTGAACCCCAAGGAAGCTGTGGCAGTCAACTCAATTACTGGGACCCGACCGGAATAGGATCGATACGGTTCTGAGTTGGATTAAGAACCAGAAGCCGAAGATCATGACGGTTGTTGAGCAAGAAGTGAACCACAACCAATCCGAGTTCATGGAACGCTTCACGGAGTCACTATACTACTATTCAACGTGTGGATTCGCTGGAGGCTTGCGCTTTACAGCCAGAGAAAGCGTTGGCGGAGACGTACATACAGAGAGAAATATGCAATGTGGTGAGCTGCGAGTGGTCGGCTCGGGTGGAAAGACACGAGCCGCTGGCTAAGTGGAGAGATTGGCTTAGTGGAGCTGGGTTCAAGGCTTTGCATTTGGGTTCAAATGCGTTTAAGCAAGCCAGGATGCTGTTGACGCTGTTCTCTGCCGAGGGTTACAGCTTCCATGAGGACGAAGGATGTTTGACTCTCCTTTACCTTTCCAGGTTTCATTTTAATTTTATGGAGTCAAATCAAATCAAATGCTGCTTTTTGATATTCAAACAGACCTTTAATTGATAAAAATAATTATGATTTTAATTTACCGGCTTAGTTATCTCATCTTTACTTCATTTTGCTTTCTCTGCTTCGATTTCCTGTAACCCTTGACATTGATCGATGGCCAAAGACACTGCCCAACTGAGCGCTGCCAAAGTATCGTACAAGAACGCCTGGTCGGAAGGAAACCGGCGCGAGGAAGCTCGGTGGGCGAATGTGATCGGGGACATATTGAAGAACAGAGGAGAGTACGTGGAGGCTCTAAGGTGGTTGCGAATTGATTACTAAGTATCCATAAATTACTTGCCTGAGAAGCACTTGTTGCCCACTTGTCATTCTCTCGATGAAGTCTATCTCAGACTACAACAATACCAGGATGCCTTGGTTTTTCAGCTGAAAGTTCAAGCTTTTGTTTTGCGTTTTTCTCTGATTTAGCGTTTAAGAATTGAATGTATTTGACTGATTGTGTCGGGTTTTAATTTTGGACTTATAGATGTAATGAAATGTGAAAGACATGTGAGTTTTCGAATTGGGAATGTGTCTGTAGAAAAAGCATTTGGATCTTGCCAAAGATGCCAATGACCTCATTGAGCAGCAAAGAGCGACTACTCAACTTGGTTGGACATGCCATGAGATGTTTTTTGAAGTCCGATGAAGAACATTACTCAGTTCAAAATGCCAAAAAGTATTTCAAGTCAGCTACGACGCTTGCTGAGAAGCTCAAGAAAAATCCACTCACTAATAAAACATCTTTTGTGAAAGGGTACATTGATGCGCATAACAATATTGGAATGCCTGAAATGGATCTTGACAACTTGGAAGAAGTGAAGACAATGCTTACCAAAGGGCTAGAAATATGTGACGAAGAAGAGATTGGTGAAGATGATGATTGTAGAAGTAGACTCCATCATAATCTTGGAAGTGTCTATATGGAACTGAGAATATGGAAGGATGAGGATGAAATGATTGCATCTGACTGTGAATTGCAATATATATCTATAACCCCGTTGTTAAATGCCCTGCATACGCACAAAACATTTGCGATGCTCAACGTATCTCATAATTTGTTAGGTATGTTTTCTTTTGTCTTCATATGTCCAATTTTCATAGAAAGGATATCTTCTTTCTGTTTTTCACTCTTATAAAAGCTTTGCTTCAAGCAAATGTTACAAATCATGATCCCCTGCTTTCTATCTTTCCTCTTTTCACTTGATTGATTTTCACTAGTTGTGACCTGTTCGTTTGTACTCCACCAATTTCATGTGAAGGAATGTGCATTGAATTTGACTGTATAGTGGCTGAAATTTGGCCTTTGTGAAATGAAGTCAAGAGTGCCACATTTTTCATATGTATCCCATGTTGAATTCCTAAGAATCCCCAAATTCTGCCTTCATTGGAATGTCGAGATTCTGTGGAGTCACTATTAGCATCTTAAAAGAATAGGGCAACCTTTTGTAGTGAAGCTCATTATGAGCTTTCTAATTGCGGTTCCGCAGATCTGTGAGTGCCCTGTGCTCTTCACTTGTCTAGAAGTGGTTAATTTATCTGGAAATCGACCCACTGATACAAGTGCATCTTTCCTTTCAACTATATTGGAAAAGTGTAAAGGTAAAATCCTGTCTTATGCCATAACCTGATGTTGAAGCTCTTCTTATTGGCGTGTTAGCATTGCCCACTCCTTCATGACTCGTCTAACTCTGTTGTCAAGTTGAAGGTGTTGGTGTTGATGTTTTTTCATGATGCTTTTTGCTCTTGCAGCCCTTTATAGCTTAAATATAGAGCGGTGTTCTATTACATCTAGGACGATCCAAAAGGTCTCCTTGGCACTAAATGATTGCTCTGTCCTGGCACAACTTTCAATAGGTACTTAAAGAGCGAATGTGTTAAGTACACCCTCTATATTATTGTTCATGTCCTGCCTAATAATCAGTCATTTTGACAGGACACAATCACCTTATATCTGGAAATGTTCTCAATAATCTATTGACCAAACTTGTTATTTAGAAAAGGTTCAAGGCCAAAGCCCTTTACCTAGTAAAATACATTTCATTTCTATCCTCAGATAGGGAATAGGTGTTGGCCACCTTAGATCAAAATGTTCTGAATTTGATGTTTTGATCTTTGCAGTTTTACAGAACTGAATCTGAATGGATTGAGTTTGAACAAGCCAGTTATAGATACCCTTTGCCAACTTGCTAAAACCTCGTCTGTTTCACAACTAATACTTAGGAGAACCGGTGTAGGAACTGTGAGTACCCTTCTGCTTTTCTTTATGTTATTTCTGCATCCAACCTTTGAATGCAGTTTGAATTATTTTTCTCTGCCTCTTATTAATTTTGCAAATTGATGGAAATTCTAGGTAAGGGGCATTACAGATAATAGAATCCCTTTTCAGAGGGTCTCAAGACTGTGATACTTATCATTCTGTGGACTAACACCTACATACATCCACAAACTTAACAGTGATGCTACTTTCATTTGTGGAATTCTTGAGCTCAATCTTGAAGGAAATCCTATTTTAGAAGAGGTTAGTTAATTAATTCTTCACGGTGCCATCGGCATGGATATCTTTTACAATTTTCAATTGAACAAAATAACTTTAATCAGTTCTATACATTCAGGTTTTGATAGATATATGTTACATGAATATAGTATTTAAGAAACGCCCCATGTAGAAAAATAAAGTACTACAAATTTCAGTGCCATGTATTAAAGATTCAATACGTTTTAAAGTGTTATAGGATTTATCTTCAAACGAACATGCATTAACTAGTTCTTATTTCCTTGCTCTGAATGTTTCCTATGGGAAATGAAGGTTATATAGTTAGTGTTCCTTAGTTTGAGAAAACTTGACAGGAAGTTACTAATGCAAGGTGGGAATGCAGTAGTATCCTTCCTCATGGATCCGCAGTGTTCTCTGAAAGTTTTGATCCTAAACAAATGTCAGCTCAGGTAAATTGGAATTCTTCAACTGATTATGGCATTGGCAGGTTTTGTAGCAAATTAGATGGAACATTAACATTAACTGATCGAAATATTCGTCATACTTACCTGCCATTTCCTTTTCTGCAGAGAATGAATGTCTGCAGGGGTTCCATCTTGCTGATAATGCCATGTATTGCAGATTCAATACGTTGCAGCGTCTCACATGTTTCGATCATTTTCTGTTTTCTTTTCTAATTTCCAAGTCTTTCTCATTTTTATGGATCAAATTGATTCACATGGTAACGTCAAGATCACATACTTGTCCAACTTTTTATGGCTTTAACCTATATTAGTGACTTACTTGGCAAAGGGAGTCTGTTATCATAGCTTATCTCGGAACCTTTAGATTTTCCTTAAATTTCTTAGTACTATAAAAAACAGTAATAATTGTCTCCTTGTATATATATATATATATTAAACAAAGGAACAAAATATAAACAAAAATATTAAAAATAAATGTAAATACCTAGACTTATAATTAAATAAGATAATAAAAATATTAACTTAATATTTAAAAAGTATAAGAATCAAAGTATTAAAATATTTAAATTCATCTAAATAAAAATATACTTTTCGAACCCTTACCTTACTATTTACTTATTTTTCTAAGTCTTTTTTATCCTATCAGTCCATGACTTTTCGAACCCTTATCTTGCCATTTATTTATTTTTCTAAGTCTTCTTTGTCCTATCAATTTATGACTTTTCGATCCCTTACCCTACCATTTACTTATTTTTCTAAGTTCTTTATCCTATCAGCCCATGACTTTTCGAACCCTTACTCTGCCATTTACTTATTTTTCTAAGTCTTCTTTGTCCTATCAATCTCAGTCCATGACGAACCCTTACCCTACCATTTACTTATTTTTTTAAGTCTTCTTTGTCCTATCAGTCTCAGTCCATGACTTTTCGAACCCTTACCCTACCATTTACTTATTTTTCTAAGTTCTTCTTTCTCCTCAGTCCATGACGTTTTGAACCCTTACCCTATCATTACAAATATTTTACCTTCTTATTTTAAATTTTTAAAATTTGTTCATACAATAGAATGTCTGAATGGATGAAGTCTCTAATAAAAGAATTATTATTATTATTATTATTATTCATTAACTTAAGTTGTCTAATTTATGAAAATCATTTAATTGAATTTTAGAAATTAGTTCTATAAAATTCCTTGTGCAACTGACGGGGATAAAGGTTACTAGCCAAGAACACCAAAGCATGCTATACTTGTCTAAGAAAAATTTGTATATATATATATATAAAGAAGGAAAATAACAAAATATAAACAAAATTAATTAGTACATATGAAGCATATTCATTACGTCAAGCATAGGCTAGTTTTCCATAATTCTAACCTGCAAGGTAAAGCATATTCATTACGTCTCATCTGAGGATCAAAAACGTTACAATCATAATCTGTAATGAACTAATTGAAAAGTTATGCTTGTATATGGCTTTGGTTATTTTTAATCTTAATACAAAAGGTTTATAAGCTTTTCATAAAATTCCTTGTGCAACTGACGTGGATAAAGGTTACTAGTCAAGAACACCAAAATATACTATACTAGTCTAAGCAAAATTGTCTTTTCTTCCCAAGCTATTCAGATTCTTCCTCTTTTCTGGTACTCTTGTACTAACACACTAGTTGAAGGGTCTCACACGTTTCGATCATTTTCTGTTTTCTTCTCTAAAAGTATGTGATCTTGTAACGTCAAGATCACATACTTTTATAACTTTTTATGGCTTTAACCTATATTAGTGACCTACTTGGCAAAGGGAATCTGTTTTCATAGCTTATCTTGGAACCATTAGATTTCCTTTAATTTCTTAGTGCTATATATACAAAGAAAGAAAATAAAATATAAACAAAATATTAATTAGTGCATAGGAACAAGTACGGAATGATGCTGCGAGTTGCAATACTACTTTTATGAACATAGCTACATTCTTTTTGTCTTTTTTATCACTTTATCTATTAAATAGTTAAACAAGATATGTTATAAAGCTTAATCTATAAAAGTATAACCATAAAAAGAATTATAAAAGTTGATCAAATAAGCAATGTGAAGCTACATTGGAATTCATCTATATATCAATAGAAATGGCAGTGATAAAGTATAAAGTGATACAATTGATACTGATATTCATTTTTAGACAAAAACGTCGATCATATTAATTACATCTAATCCGAGGATCACGAACGTCATAATCATTATCTTTAATCAATTAATTGAAAAGTAATACACGATTATAATTATTATATATTTTCTTCTATTTTTTTAAATTTTCTTAATTCATGTTAATCTATTTATCCATATCTTTGATACTTTTACTTATAAACTATTTTCCAAGTAATTAACACGGCAAGACATGGAAAAAGTCTTTTTGTTTTTATGAACCCCTTACCCTACCATTTACAACCGAAGTGATGAACACGACAAGTCCATATCAAAAATCCCTTTTCTTTATTAGGGGACCACTCACATCAAAATAATATTTTGTTTTCTTCCACATATAAACCCTTGCCCCACCGTTTACTTATTTTTGCAAGTCTTCTTTCCACCGTCAATGTATATCTTTATGAAATGAACCCCTTACCCTACCATTTAGTGCAAAAGTGGTAGATTTTTAAAATTTTATTAAATAAGAAAAAAATAGTTTAATATCTAAAAATACAATAAAAGATAAAAAATATTCAAATTTGAGAAATTCATGATAAAATTAAATTTTAAAGGACTTAAATTTTAGAAATTTAACAATGTTTTATTTTTGACAATCTTTCTATGACATATTTTTATTTGTTTAAAATTATTGTGTTGATAAAAATATTATCATTATGTCAAAATTCATTTTATTCTGTATAGTTATATGGTCCTGATTATTTTTAATCTTAATACAAAAAGTTTACAAATTTTTCAAAATGATAATCTCAGTGTTAAAATATAATTTTATATTTTGAAAATGATTATATTTTTAATATAATTTATAATAATTGTTTATATTATAAATTATATAAAAATTACTAATATATAATAATCGTTAAAAATATATATAAATAAATTAATTTAACTTTTTTAATTCTAAATTTTCTATTAAATTATTTAAAAATATAAATTTTCTATTAATATATTGGCATCTAATATTATCACTAATCATAGAAGCAAATAAGTCTGATATTATTCCTAATAAATTCTCAATAGTAAAAGCATACACAAAGTCACCTATATTTTTTACAATTTTTTATAGCTACATAAGTAACTTGCTACATATGAAATCATGAACACGGCGACGCGAATCCTTACTCAGCTACTGGCTTTATAATTTTTGTCCACATATATTTTTATAATTTATCTAATTAACTTATTAATAATTGGTAAAATTCTTAAATCAATTTTAAATGACAAAATAAAGTGCAAACTTAATTGCTAAAAAGTATAAAAATATTTAAAAACATTGAGATTATACTAGAAAAATAAAATTCAAGAAGACTTTAATTCTATAACATTTCAAAAAAGTATTTTAATAGTTTTTAGAATTATCTGTATTTATTTTTTTAATAAAAAAGTGAATATAAGATCCACCACCACAAACACGTTGAAGCACCCATTGGATGAGGGTCGACTATAAAAGGATTATCGCTGCTCCTCATGATTTATTCAATAGGAAACCAGCTACACTAGAATTCGTTTCTTGAATAGATCTGTAGAAACGGCAAGGATGATATACTATCAACTGCGTTTCGTAGTAGTGGTAACGATGATGCTGAAATCATTGTTATTACTATTGCAAGGCTGGGGCTCTAATGCGTGTTTGGTGGAAGAGAGAGTTGCTCTCTTGCAGCTCAAAGCTTCTTTTAATTGCCCATATTGTAGCCCTGCTTACAATGGAATGCGTACATGGGAAAAAGAAGTTGACTGTTGTAAGTGGGATGGTGTTGGATGTAACGCCACAACAGGTCGAGTCGACGAGCTCTGGCTTGGCGATTTTAGATGGGGAGAATCTGTAGATAATTGGTACTTCAACGCCTCGATGTTTCTTCCATTTCAAGAACTCCGAAGCCTTAGTTTATCAGACAATTCTATTGTTTGCTGCGTAAAGAATGAAGGTTTTTAACGCTTTTATTTTCTTCTCAAATCACTCATTTAATACAGATTATGTCTCAAATTTGTGATATTCTTGGTATGCAGGTTTTGAAAGATTTGCGAATACGATCAACTTGGAGTATCTTGATTTGAGTAATAATAAATTAGGGAACGCCGTCTTACCTTCTTTAGTTGGTTTTTCATCGTTGAAGTCTTTAGACATGAGTGGGATTGGATTGAAAGAAATAAGCGGTAAATATGGGTTCATATATCCTAATTTTAATTATTATGAAAAAGCTATATTTAATCATATATATTCATAATAATAGCTAACTAATAATAAAATAAAATCAAAAATTCCGTAGGTTAATATCTATAGAATTATATATATGTATCATAATTTTGTTAATTATATTTATTATAGGTATAGAAGAATTACAGAAGCTGAAGAACTTAGAGATCCTTCATTTGGGAGATAATGATTTAAACAACAACGTATTATTATTGTTGCGTGGATTTCACTCTCTCAAAACTTTAGATATTTCTAACACTCAAGTAAAAGGATCAATCAACATGAAAGGTTAGTTGGTTTTCTCTTTTTAATCATTAAAAAAAATGATATTTGGATTTAATTATGTTAATAATATCTAAGCAACTTTGCTTTTTTTGGTTGCTCACAAGACTTGGTTGCCTTGTTCAATCTGAAGGAGTTAGACATTAGCGGCAACAAAATTCACAAGTTTCTTGTACCTAAAGGTATACTCAAATCTTATTTAATAACATAATTAATTATACACTGCACATAATTTGTTCACTCATTTTCGGTATATACAATTACTTAAACTATGTGTGTTCTTTTTTATTTAAATAAATGTATTTATACAATTACTTAAACTATGTATGTTCTTTTTTATTTAAATAAATGTATTAGTTAGAATGCAAGCACCCTACCATAAATAAACTTTGACAATTAAATTTATATTTAATTATCAATTAATTGCTTCTTGTAGATATTGAAGGTCAAAGCAACATAAATGTCCTTTGGCTAAGCAATGGTGTTTGCAACGGAAGTAGCTTTCAGCTGGAATCGTTAAAAGCGTTCCCAAACCTTGAGTTCCTTCATTTAGAATACAATAATTTTACAGGAGTATCATTTTCACAAGGTAAGTTAAACAAATATTTTTATTTGAATTAATATTAGAATGGTCTTTGCACTTATGTTAAATTTTATATAACTTTTTTTCTTTCCTTCAAAATAGAGCTGAATAATGTGAAAGAGTTATACCTAGATGTGTCTTCTTTGGATGTGAACTTTTTACAAAGTCTTGGTGCTCTTCGTTCTCTACGGACTTTAAGCATGGACTCGATCAATGCAAATATCCCCACTTTTCAAAGTAAGTCTATAAAATGTTTCAGTTCGTCAACTTATTATATCCTTTTTGACTAATCTTTTCCCATAATTGCAGGCTTGTCAAATTCCAATAACTTACTACAGTCCATTGCAAACATTACCACACTCAAGACTTTATCATTGTCAGGTCTTGGACTCACTGGCAGCATTCAAGGTTAGCTAATGTTCTTAATAGTAAAACTTCCAAGTCTCTGCTTATTGTCTATCCCTCTAATCTCCTTCTCTTTAATATACATTTAGGCTTATGCCACCTCACAAATCTTCAAAAGCTCGATCTTTCTGGCAATAATCTGAGTGGTAATTTGCCCCATTGTTTGGTGAATTTGACACTTATTCAAGAACTAGATCTCCCTTATAACCACTTTATTGGAAAATTTTCACAATCTCCATTGAAATTCCTCACTTCTATCACGTCCTTAAAATTGGGAGACAATCACTTTGAAATTCCAAGTTCACTTTCTCCATTCTTCAACCTCTCCAAACTCAAGAACTTTGATGCTTTTGGAAATGAAGTTTATATAGAAACAGAAGTGGTCAATTGTAACTTGGCACCCAAGTTTCAGTTGGAGAGTCTTTCATTAACATCCAATTCTGGAGGAGGATCATTTCCTGAATTTTTGTACCATCAACATGATTTGCAATCTCTCTCCATTTCTGGCATTCCAATGATAGGATTGGGCTTTCCCGGTTGGTTACTAGAAAACAATACAAAATTGGAAAGCCTTCTTCTCTCCAATTGTTCTCTTTCAGGATCTTTGGGTTTTTCAACATGCAATCCTAATGCAACTTTAAGGGATTTAGACATCTCCAGAAATCATCTTTACGGTAGCATTCCAATTGAGATGGGTGCATATTTTCCAAGGTTAGAGTCGTTAGATCTATCGAAAAATGAGTTTACTGGAAGCATTTCGGAAAGTTTGTCTAATTGTTCTTTCTTAACGGTATTTGTCGTGCGTGATAACAAACTATTTGACAAACTTCCGAAGTGGATTGGAACAGTGGATTCTCTTCGAGTGCTGGATCTTTCAAAAAACATGCTTTTTGGAAGCATACCTGCAATATTGCGAACTTCACAATTGCAACAGATTTATTTGTCGGAAAATAGATTGGAAGGACCTTTTCCCAATTTAATTTCCCATTCTAATAATTTGGAAGTTTTGGATCTCAGTCGTAATTGTTTAATTGGTATCATTCCAAAATGGATTGAAAAGTTTTATGTGTTAAGGTATCTTTTCTTGAGTCATAATAATTTTGTAGGAGAGATCCCAATTAATTTGTGGAAGATGATGAATGAGTTAAGGGTGGTTGATCTTTCACATAATAGGTTCTCTATACTCTCTACCAATTATTCGTGTGAGTATATTAAAAAAACTGTTGATTTCGATATATATTTGGTTGGAGAGTTTGAACTTGTATTGAAGGGAAACATTTTTGGTTTCAAAATAGAACGAATTGTTTACATGGATTTCATTGGATTGGATCTCTCCAGCAACTATTTGAAAGGCCAAATTCCTTACGAATTTGGAAATATTCAAGGTATCAACCTTTTGAACCTATCACATAATAGTTTATTTGGACTTATTCCTTTCTCGTTCTCAAACATGTCCAAAATTGAGACGTTGGATCTTTCTTACAACAACTTGAGCGGAACAATTCCTCATCAGCTTATAGAGCTAAACTTCTTAGAAGTTTTCAACGTGTCTTATAATAACCTTTCTAGTAAGATACCCAATAGAGTGGGTCAGTTTGCCACATTTGATGAGAGCTGCTACGAAGGGAATCCTTTCTTATGCGGGTTGCCACTACCAAAGAATTGCACTTCAGAAACACCCACACCACCATCTTCAAATGATGATGAAGTTGATGACGAGCTTGTCGACATGAATGTATTTTACATAAGTTTTTCTGTGACTTTTACTATTATATTAGTCACAATGTTTGCAATTTTGTACATAAACCCATATTGGCGAAAAGCATGGTTCTACATCATTGAGAAGACTATCGACAAATGCTACTACTTTTTTGTCGATAATTTTTCTTTTCTATCAAAATTAGGGATAAGATAATTTTTGGATGTAATATGTTATCTTTAGAGCACTTTTTGCTCATGTATCGATTTACAATAATAAACAGTGTTGTTTATGAGTTATGTTATTGTCTATAATACCAAATTTTACTTTTATTTAAATTTCTTAACTAGAGTTGATAATTGTGTAAATTTGTTATACTCAAATTTCTATGTGATTATTATAGTGAAGTATATATTTATTAAAAGGGACCCAATTTTTTTATATATGATTATTATAATTACATATTTATAATGAAAAATCATATTCTAAAAGCTGTTACATATTAACGACCAATTTTATGAATAATTTATATTATAATTTTAAAATTTTAAAATAATTCAACAACTTCAATTTTTAAAATTTAGATGAAAAATTTTACCCTAATTTGGAAATTTCTAGAGTCTCTTTAGATGAAAGGAATTTCTTTACCCTCTAAAGGAAAATCACTAGATTTTTTGCTATTTTTGTCGTTGAAGGTTTATTTTGTATCTGTGATTATCACGGCATCTTTTCGTTGTTCATGGGCTTAAGGAAAATCACTGGATTGTTAAAGCTTTTGCTATTTTTATCATTTAAGGTTTATTTTGTATCTATGATTATCACGACGTCGTTTGGTTATTCATGGGCTTATATTGTTGTCGTTTTAGCTTATTTTTAATGTAGGAGAAGCTTCCTGAATATGTATTTTTATATCTCATTCATTTCAATAAATTTTTTAACTAGCTCCTTCTCCCTCGATCCGAAGGTCAAAACGACAACAATATAAAATTTATTTTAACTATGTATGAATGTTGGAATAAACTTAGAATTCCAAAGAAACATGACAAAATAAAGAAAATGAACAATCATAGCATAGAACTTGAGCTAAAGGAACAAAATTTAGCAATTTCTTCTAGTGTAAGAGCCCCTGTTATGTCTTGCTTATTAGCTAGAGTAAGTAGAGATGCTCCACATAACCTCTGCCAATTAAACAGACAAATTAAAAAAGAATACAGATTCAAAGTAACAAATCTCTAACAATTACATAAAAGGAGAAACCGTGAGAAGACAATACCTCTTCTTTCAAAAGATTGTCAATAAGAACACACATTTAGGGACAAGAAAACTAAAAGTTAAGCCAAACCCGTCTTGTTATCCAACCTAATCAATTGAGCTCATAGATAACGGAAACAAACCTAAACAGTTGAAAACTAGAAGAAGAGGGTCGTTGTTAGATTGCACCTCGATGAAAATCCAAAGGCGAACGGCGAATGGATGGCAAGGCGGAAACAAGACGAGATCCAAGCAAAATGAGTGAGTTTACTAGAGAAAGTGATTAAGATACGAACTTTACAGTCAAATTTTGATTTCAGATGCAGGTCCGCTGGTAAAGGTCCAAGAACTTTGAGCAGAAGGCCCAATAAAGAAAACCTTTTTGGCGGGAAAACATTACTATATTTTAGCACAAAAAGGATTTTCAATATCAGGGGAAAAAGAAAGTTCTAATCTCTACTTCATTTTGCTTTCACTGCTTCGATTTCCTAAAACCCTTGACATTGATCAATGGCCAAAGGCACTGTCCAACTGAGCGCTGCGAAGGTATCGTATAAGAACGCCCGGTTGGAAGGAAATCGGCAAGAGGAAGCTCGGAGGGCGAATGTAATTGGGGACATATTAAAGAACAGAGGATTACGGTTTACTTGCAAATATGTGCTCTCATGCTATACAGCTCAACAGTTCCTAGGTATATATACCTGGGTCGTGATTGTTTGCAGCGGAATTAAGATATATTATTGCATTCATTTGAGTTTTGGTTAGAATGTGGGATCACCATATGAGATTAAATGGAGTTATTGAGCAATGGATGCTAATCATATATTCACGTAGCATTGCTGCTAGTTTTGGCAAAATTGAAGGCATAGGCTCGTAGGTCCGAACTGATCACACTCCCACTCGGATCTAGCAAAGCCCAGTTTAGTGCCATTACCTTCACCACTATACTAATTAATGGTTTATGCAACGCTAGATGGAAGGTTTGATGAGGCTGTTGAGGAATAAAATAGATGCAGTGTTACTGTTAACTGCTTTGGTTTCTCGGCCTTTTTTATTCATGGTCAAAAATTCGGCTTACACGAGGGAATGATAGTAAGAATGAGACTAAATATAATAAAAATTATTATTATTATTATTATTATGGTTGGTCCAAAGTGATTGATTTGTAAAAATATTAAGAAATAAATTCTAAGGGACAAAAGATTACTAAAGAAAATAAATTCTAAGAGAAAAATACCGTTAACTTTTTTTTAGGAAGAGCCCAAAATTTTCTTTGATTCATGAAAAAATTTTAAATTAAAATTCGTATGAGTAACATATGAAATATATTTAATTAAACTCTTAATTTATAATATAAATTGTTGGACAAAAGAGTCAGACATTAAAAAGCATTGGTTTTTTAATTTTTCTAAATTTTCATTCTTGCATATGTATTTTCTCTAAAGTAATCAATACGTTAATGTATTATACGAGGGAGTTGGTTGAAGAATAATAAGATATATAATTAGTTAATTTATTTACCTCGTGAATTATATAAGATTAATTAGTTTAATTTCTTAAAATTTTAATAATTAGTATCATGAAATTTTTATTTTATTACTTTCAATATTAACATTGATAATTTTTTAAAATGATATCATTAATATTTCTACTTTTCTCTTTTTAAAAAAAATTAAAATTAATATAAATATTAAGTCTCCCTTAAAAAGAATTATAGAAAACGTAACATCACCGTAAAAATTTAACCCTTTTAGGAATTCACCGTAAAAATTTAACCCTTTTAATATTTAAGTCTCCCTTAAATATTAACCCTTTTAGGAATCTGATAACGTAGTCTCCATTGATAGGATGTAGTAAGAACATCACCGTAACATTATATATTAAAAACTCATAATAATAAAGTATGACATAATAATTCTCATAAATTATATAAGAATTACCAATTATGTGATTATTTTTAAAAGATATATATTAAAAATAGTTAGCTTAATTTTTTGATTTGTCAATAATTAGAACCATGAAATCATTTCTTATAATAAATGAATTAGGTTGGAATTTATATCTAATAAATATACAAGTGGAATATTATCCCAGTAAAATTATATAATTTTTCAATAAAAAGAATAATAAATATTATATTTATATTTAAAAAAAGAATTAATGTTACGAGCTTTTTTAAATTGTTTGATTTTTTAAAAATCATATTTAACTGAATTCTGTAATTGGTTCTATGAACTTGTCTATTCTCTTCTGTGACTATTCCAAGTCTTTCCTTTTTCTATTACTCTGATATACTCACACAAGTTACATTAATCATTTTCTGCTTTTCACATACTTTTAGAACTTTTCCATAACTGTTTTCCATCCATATGTACACGTATATTGTTAGATTATTTAATGTCCCATGTAATTTATTACTTGAGTCCTATGAAATGCACCCAAGATAATGGTTATTGGGTATTACAGACTGGGTCTCAAATGGGTCACAGGCCCTTTTCCTCTCTCTTCTAATTCCAAAGGACATGTCATTTGGTAATGATATATAAGTTGCAAAACTTATGAAATGATATAATTTCTTAACCATTGAGAAAATCAGAACGAAAGAAGACGAGAGGAAATAAAAGCGTTTACCGAAATCGACATCTAACAAACACGAGATCATGGATACAGGTACGCGTAAAACGAATCGATCCTATAATTGATTTACAGTTGATATCAGAGCCTGATAATTCATGATTTGTTATCTACGGTATTTTCTACCGTGAATGTTTGCTTGAGTTATGATGTTTTTCAGTTTGCTTTTTGGATGTTTCTAACATTCTCATCGTTGAACCGAAATATAATGGTCATTCAAAATTTGATGCTTCATGCTTATGAGAAAGAACCAATTTACGGACACTATATCTGTTTCATTATTCTGTTGGTTTACGATATGTTGTTGCCTTGCCATGAAAGTTGTGATGAACTTCAGTATTGATATCTATGGGTATGGGTTTTATGTTTGATCTTGAATAAATTTGCTTTGTTTAAAAGAAACGAAATGAAAC
>JAOSBK010000067.1:4117-25761 GCA_027568895.1 Erythroxylum shatona | reverse complement strand
TGATGTAAACAGTAAACTAGTAAAGTATACAGTACAGTTGTATAATATATCAATATGGACTATTTTGCAATTTTTAAGAAGTTTAGGGACTATTTTATAAATTTAAAAAATATCCCGAAACGGTACCCGGTACCGACCGGTACCGGTACAGTTCTGTTCCAGAGCTCAATCCGATACCGAGCCCGGTACGGTATTCATAACATTGATTTTCATGGTTTCATGACACGAGATTTTGAATATGTGGATGTCTCGCAGGGTCACCTTTCCTAACAACTGGTTCCTCAATTCTTCTTGTGTTGTCTCCTCACATTGGTCTTGAATCAACATCAATTATCGTTCCATATTGCGAATTGACTCTCAAACTTCAGGTAACCCATGAACATCGTTGTTGTTGTTGGTCATTGTCAGACAAGCAAACCTTGGGTTTTCAAGGCTCTTATGCCACTTGACACAGTGTGAAAACACAGTACTCTAATCCAAGAGTACAGAAAATGCAGATCTAATCCAAGATCTACAAAGAACTTAAAAGGTAGACGAAAACCTTAAGAGAAATAGAATATTTTGATTGAAAATAGGCAAAAGGTCCTTCCGCAATACAATAAAGAAGTATTTATATGAGTTATAATGGTCTAGAACCTAATAATAAGGATAAAAATGTCTTTGTAGTCCTATTAAAGTATAATACAATAAATAAATAAATAAAATTTCTAATCTAAAACTTCGCATCATAACCTTTTTACTAAGTAGGAGTAAGATTACGTACTATTGAATCTCTCTAAATCCCGTGCCTCAGTAGGATTTCAAATAAATGATGATGGTGATATATAATCGATTCTCTCCTTTTAACACACAAAAATTTCATCAAAATTATAAATTGAATGTCTAAGGATTTAATTTAAATGAGCCTTTTTTTTTTTTCATTTTAAAGTTGAACTAACAGAGGAAGAAATGCTAATGTTTAAAAAAAGAGTTATACCCATTTTAGTACTATATAGATTAAATCAACTGGAAATTTCTGTAGTTTAACCTTTTTTTAATTTCAGTTCTTATAATCTGAAAGTTATTATTTAATTTTATAATATTATTTAATTATTATACAACTTTGTTCATCATATTCTATTAATTTTCATCTATTTTTCACTCTAAACGAGGTAGTATTAAAATTTATAACTTCTCATAAGAATTTTAGATGAATAGAAAATTAATAAAATAGGGAGGAGTAATTTGTATGGCAATTAAAAATATGATAATTATTATAATGAGGTCATAATAATTGTTTAAAAAGATCAAATCACAAAGGCTCTAGTATAATCAACCTTAATATATATCTAAATTATTATTAAAATTTGTAAATTATAGTAATCCCATTTTTTTAATAATTACGTTCATATTAGATCAATAATAACTCAAAATATATAATTTATACTATAAAGAATTTCTTCAAATGTGATAATCATCTAGCGCTTGTCACCATTCTCATAAAGTATCACTAAAACGAAAGGTAAACTCAGACAAGATATTTCTATAAAGCACTTTCAAACCTGGATATCTCCGAGTAAAATTATCCCATGATGTTGGTCCTTTGCCACCTTCATTGACTGCGCCTTCATACTATATATATATATAGAAATAATTTTTTTTATGTCAATTAACTCTCCTGAAAATTAAAAAATAACCTTAATTACTAACCTTAAATTTATTTTTCTTTTTAATTTTGTCCCAAAAACAAAACCTTCTGGAAAATCAGTCCGTTTAAATGAACCAGCACCATAAGATGGCGCAACGACAAGACTGAAGAGTAGAAGAAAAATTAAGGAGGAGGTTTGAATTGCCATTTTTATTATGGTTTTGTTTTTTGGCAAGAGGATAGGCATGCTCTTCTTGGTATTTAAATTGTTCCAAATTGGACTTCTGTAGTGTAAAATTAGATGGGTTAATCAGAATTATAAGGAGAGGCCCAAGGTAGACATGTAAAAAAAGAGTACAAAGGTTGTGGTGGCAATTAATGATGACAACCGACGATCAAGCTTGGAGTTCAACCTGAAATTTTATGCTCGAACAGGGTCCGATTTGAAGCTTGATCAAAGTCAAGGTTTTAGATTCGAGTTTGAGTCTAATCAAGTTTAGACAATTCAAAGCTTGATCGGGTTTATTTTTAAAATTTTTAAAATTAAAAAGGTCACTATTTTGTGAAAATTTCAGACTTCGAGTTAGGTTAGGCGGTTAAACTAGATTAATTAGCCAAATTTGCCAATACTAGTGGTAATATAATTTATGTTAAAAAGTAATAAAACATAGTTTGTTGGAGCAGTTAGGGAAATGAAAGGGCATGACAATAGAAGCTAAATTATTTAGTAAAAGCAAGAAGTCATTGAAAATATTTTACATTTGAAATAAAAAATTGAAGAAAATTTTAGATGAGGAAATCAAATGATTTTTCCTATATGCTAATTTTTTAAATTTAGTATTTTTATTTCAACTATTTATTAGTTCAATTGAATATTACTAAAAAAAGTTATTCGGGTTTTGTCTAATTCAATTTTATTGAATTCATTTAAATATTGAAAATATAATTAGGTAATTATGTACATTATCTAATAAAATGTCGTGCCAAAAATAATAAAATCGAAATTTTATACAATTTTACAAGAAAACTTTTACTGCTATATTATAAAATTGTTGAAAATTTAAATAAAAAATGAAGATATTATTAACATAAATCTTTTAACAAAGAGAACATGTAAAGAATTGCATGGATCAATTCAAAAGACAGATTATATATAAATTAGTCATTTTTTTCAAATATGCGAAATAAAAAAAATTAAATTTTAGAGTTATTAACAGTTTTGTCACATAATTTTAAGTTTACCCTGAAAATATTTCTTCACAAATATCTTAATAGAGATCATCTTTCGATGAAACCTAATTTAGTTTATTGACTTCATATTAGATCAATTTCAAACCAGATTAATTAATATATCATGATTAATCAATCTAAAAAATTACTAAGGCCAAACTAGAACTCAACAAATCGGATTTGATCCATTATAAATCGAGTAGAATTGGACAAATTTTCTATTCTTAAATATAAAGTTAACCATAAGTCTCTAAATATAACAAAGTAACAGAAGTTCCTAAACATAATACAACAAACTTGCAACCGAGCATCGAGTCAGGTTGGCCCTAATTTGCTATCCCTAGAGATGAAGTAGACGTATTTTAAATATAACAAAGCAAACCACTCATGACCAATAAGTACTTAGCAATACAATCACCGTATAAATAAAAGTCTAAGGTTAGGTGCATTAGTGGCATGATGGAAACAACTCGTGACTGACAATTGAAGAACGTTTTAATAATGTCGTATGAAAGAAGAGAACACACAAACTATAGAAAGACAAGACATGAAACATTGTCTTTCCCCAAGGAGACACTGGCTCGGAAGTCAAACAATTCTCAAAGATAGCATAAGCAAAGACAAAACTGTGTTTTTTCTTTTATTTTTCTTGTATGTACTCAACTCCAAACTTTTTGATTGTTTGAGAATAGATTTAGTTAAGTTCGAGTCTGCTTGATCCAGTTTGAAGCTAGTAAGCTAGATTTAGAGATCGGTTCAAAGTTCACCTCGAACGATTCTAATTCCTTTAAAATAAAATTGTTTGACGTCAAACAAGGATATCATAAGCAAAGACAACATTGTCTTCTTCTTCTTTTTT
This sequence comes from Erythroxylum shatona, assembly GCA_027568895.1. Classification (NCBI taxonomy): domain Eukaryota; kingdom Viridiplantae; phylum Streptophyta; class Magnoliopsida; order Malpighiales; family Erythroxylaceae; genus Erythroxylum; species Erythroxylum shatona. The sequence continues at coordinate 22,045 of JAOSBK010000067.1, read as the reverse complement.
TCCCCCTTGTATGTACTCAATTCCAAACTATTTGATTGCTTGAGATTAGGTTTGGTTAAGTTCGGCTTAGGTTGGACCTATCCAAAGTCAATAAGTCAGGTGTAAGTATCTATTCAAAGTTTAGCTCCAATGATTCGAACTCTTCTAAAATAATGTCATCTTTAAGTCAAACATATCACAAGGGATATCATAAGCAAATACAATATTGTCTTTTTTTTTTCCTTCTATGTACTAATCTTCAAACTTTTTGATTGTTTGAGATTAAGTTTGGTTAAGTTCGATTCAGTTCGATCCTGTCTGAAGTCAATAAGTGAAGTCTAGAGATCGATTCAAATTTTAGCTTGAATGATTCGAACTCCTCTAAATAATGTCATTTAAGTCGAACAATTCACATGGATATGTGAAGCAAAGACAACTATTTTCTTTCTTTTTCTGTTTTTTCTCTCCAAACTTTTTGAATACTAGAGATTTGACTTGGTAAATTAAGTTCGATTTAGTTTGATTTTGCCCAAAGTCAATAAATTAGTCTAAGAATCAATCCAAAGTTTAGCTCAAATGATTCAAACTCTTCTGAAATAACGTCGTTTTAAGTCAAATAATTCATAAGGATATCATCAGTAAAGATTTGATTTTTCACCCAATCCAATATGAAGTATTAGTCAATCAAATATTAGACAATAAAGGGGCCGGCTTGCCCCTATATGTACTCAACTCCTAACTTTTTGATTATATTAGGTTTGATAAATTAAGTTCGATTTAATTTGGCTCTATCTAAAGTCAGCAAACTAGGTTTAGGGATCGGTCCAAAGGCAAATGGTTCAAACTCCTCAAAAATAATATCATTTTAGTTTAACTTACAAAGCATCATTTTAATTTAAGAAACTCAAAAATAAAATAATATTACTTTGACACAATTAACTCAAAAACAAAATAACACCATTTTAACACAACTTACGCTGTGATTACTTGAACCTAATCAAGCTTTAGATCGAACTCAAACTGCATAACTCAATCTAGCTTATTGTCAACCCAACTATGAGTAGATGTATAAGTCTTAATAATTTGAAAAGGATAAGATGAATCAAAATATAATTCATCCACACATGTGGAGAAAGAGTGCTAATCAAAGACTATATAAACTTAGTAGTTGAATTAAATCCAAAGTTTAGTTATCTATTGAACTAAACTTCTTGCAAAATAGCTTATGAGGAGGAGATACTCCAAATTAAATTCTCATAACTACTATCATTAAGTTCAATTAGAAATTTCTTTACACTAATACTTGAGCAGTGTACTTTTTACTCTCACTAACTTGAGCATCAGCGCATGTTTTTCTCCGGAACAACCCCGACCCTCAGACCAATTGATTTTTTAGGCCTGAAGATAGTCCGATGACATTCTAACTAGTCGATTTTGTAGGCCTGCAAACCTGAAAACAATCCGACGAACCTACTTCAAATTCAGTCTCCATCAATTCTTATCCGTTCCAACCGGGATTCAGGAAATGGAAACTAGCATTACTTACCTTCCTGTTCCATTTCAAACTTCTATTCAATAGTTCAAGATAAGGGCATAATTACAGCGCGCATATGGCAATAACCTCAGACACTCCTAGTCAGGACTTTCCAGTAAACTTTTCTATATCACCAACTTCAAATTTCTTTGAATTCTCATGTTTAACTAGCAATCCAGACAGAAAAATGATGCCAAACATTTGGAAACCTAATAAGCCTCTTTTTAGATGGTAGTACAAGCGTAGAGGGAAGAAACATGGCCCAAAGGGCAAAGAATTGGGAGGCTCAGTTCAGAATTAGAAGATTTGGAGTATACCTGCTGACGTGGATAATTTGTTACTGGTTTAGGAGAGTGGTGTCTCCATGGATTCATATTGGTGAGAACAAGAGCTCGGGCTTCTACTCTTTGGGCTGCATCCATGGTCTCTGCCAGCCCATTAGGATTCAGCAAGATTACTTCAGCCTTGACCTTCTTCTCCAACCCATTGATGAAAACATCCACCATGGTGTCATCATCCAAGTTCAATGGCAAAGATAGAGTCTCAAATTGTTCCCTATACTCCTAGACAGTCCCTTCCTGTTTCAACGATAAAAAACTCTGATGCAGGATGTTTGAATTTCCACCCAGAAACCTTAACAAAATCTGGTTCTTAAACTTTTCCTAAGTCAAGAATTTCCTCCCCTTCTCCTCAAATCTCATCTACGAAAGGGCTCCTCCTTCAAAGCAAACAGCTGCTGCCTCCAACTTCTGCGACTCAGTTAGGTTGTTCACTGAGAAATAACGTTCTGCTTTAAAAGCCCAAGAGTAAGGATCTTCTCTGGAAAATAGTGGCATCTCCAACTTCCGAGTATACTCCTTACTTTCACAATAATTGTTGTGGGTATTGTTTGATGTTTCAAAGGTTGTATTATCTGTTTGGTTGGTTTGGTGTGGGTGTTGTGGGCTTGACGACTTGGGTGGTTCGTTTTGGTTATTTGGTGAAGGGGGAATGAGTTGATGTTACTGGGTTCTTTGGTAGAGTTGAAGTGTTTTGTGGCATTTAATAGGCGTGTAATCTCTTCGAACCGTTTGGTAGTTTCTTCAAAGTTTTGCTCTGTGTTTGCCACAAAAGCTGCCAACGATGTAGCCAAACTAGCCATGCTTTCTTCAAGTACTAGGATCCGTTTCTCCATCGTATCTACCCTTTCTATCATCCTTGTATTGGGCATCCGCAATATCCAGAATCAGAGGTTGCTCTAATACCAAATTGATAAGAATCGAGAGCTCCTACTGGACTGGGTTGCAGAAATGAAGATCAAGCACAACAACAATCACAAAAGAAATAGTACTTAAGAACAAGAACAATAGATCAGTGTAATAGATGACACTTTGTAGATTGATTTCATCAAATGTAAAGGATAAACAGCTATTCGAGTGGCTGCATCACTCCTATCAACATTTTGAGAGGTTGATTCTCTCTAGAAAATCCATTGCTTAACAAAATTTTCTCCCCTCTCCTTTTTTTTCCTCTGTCACCTTATTTTCATCTTCCATTACCTCAGCACATTCTCTGCGTGATGCTTGCTGTCCACATCATTTTGTTGTAACAAATTAGCAGGTGTACTCCGAATCTTCTAATTTTGAATCGAGCCCCCCAAATCTTTGCCCTTTGGGCTATGCTTCTTCCCTCTACTCTTGTACTGCCATCTAATAGGAGGCTTATCATTTGGTTCCGTTGTCGGGAAACGAACCTGGGTCTCCTGGGTGAAAGCCAGACATCCTAACCGCTGGACGACAACGGAAGTGGAGGAGGAATCGGAGATGGCATGTGCGTAGGCTGAGGAAGGGAATTTGACTATAGGTTCGGTAGAAGTGTCACTAAATTCGATGGTGGGCATTAAATCACCAAAGTCTTTGAGATTGAATGGGGAGATTGAAGGTGAAAAAGTTGTGGTCCTGATTGATAACAAAGCTTCACATAATTTCATTTCAGCAGGTATACTCCGAATCTTCTAATTCTGAGCCGAGCCTCCCAAATCTTTGCCCTTTGGGCCATGCTTCTTCCCTCTACGCTTGTACCGCATATCATCCTCAAACGGATGGACAATCGGAGGTGATGAATCGCTGTGTTGAGACATACCTTCGTTATTTTAGAAATGGGCAGCCTCGCTCGTAGATGAAATGGTTGGCATGGGCGGAGTTATGGTACAATACCCCTTACCACACGGCTGTCCATTGTTCTCCTTTTAAAGCTGTCTATAGAAGAGATCCACCTCCTATGATCCGCTATGGATTAAATGAAACTGTAAATTCAGAGTTGGAAACGTAGTTACTGACTCGTAATATGATGTTGGATGAATTGAAGGGGCACCTGGAGATAGCTCAAAATCGTATGAAAAAACAGGTTGATGCCAAGCGACGTGAAGTGACTTTTGCTGTTGGGGATTGGGTTTTTGTGAAGCTTCGTCCTTATCATTCTAAATCCTTGGCTCGAAAGTTTAATGAGAAGTTGGCTCTGAGATATTATGGGCCGTATGAGGTTGTTCAATGCATAAGGGAAGTGGCATATAAGCTGAAGTTACCTCCCACTTCATCCGTTTACCCAATTTTCCATGTGTCCCAACTTTGGGCAGTAGTTGGATCATCTTTTCCACCACAAGATATACCTCCAGTTTTGTCTAGCAACATGGAGTGGGACGTTGAGATGGATAAAGTACTCAATGTTTGTCTAGCTAATGGTGAGTCTATCATGGAAGTACTAATTGCTTGGAAGGATCTTCCGGAATTTGAGGCTACTTGGGAGCCTTTTGACATGATTGACCAGCAGTTTTCTTATTTCAACCTTGAGGACAAGGTTCATCTTGTTAGGAGGAGTAATGATAAGCCTCCTATTAGATGGCAATACAAACGTAGAGGGAAGAAGCATAACCCAAAGGGCAAAGATTTGGGAGGCCCGTTTCAGAATTAGAAGATTCAGAATATATCTGCTGACGTGGATAATTTGTTACAACAGAATGATGTGGACAACAAGTATCACGCAGAGAATGTGCCGAGATAGTGGAAGATGAATATAAGGTGACAGAGGAAAAAAAGGAGGGGAAAAATTTTGTTAAAGAATGGATTTTCTGGAGAGAATCAACCTCTCAAAATGTTGATAGGACTGATGCAGCCACTCGAATAGTTGTTTATCCTTTACATTCAATAAAATCAATCTACAAAGTATCATCTATTACACTGATCTATTGTTCTTGTTCTTGAGTACTGTTTCTTTTGTGATTGTTGCTGTGCTTGATCTTCATTTCTACAGCCCAGTCCGGTAGGAGCTCTCCATTCTTATCAAAACCATGAATGAATAAACTGGTTTTACAAAGGATCAAGCAGTGGAAAAGGCAAAAAAGGGTTGAATGAATCAATAGCAGAAAATGCAGATCCAAATCACAAGCGATCAAGTGATATCCAACACCAAAAATTCGAGTCGATCAACTCTAAGCAGCTAGATAAATTGTTACAACAAACTGAATACTGCAATTGAGAGTCCTAAGATACATAATTATAGAAATTGAGAAAGTAAAACTGACTTCTCTACCTTTTATGATCAACTAGAGTTCAAAAGAACGGTACATGTAAATCCAACTTCTAAGCAGTATTGCAGACCATGAAAAATTGCTGATTTTAGCGATTAAAACTGATACAGTTCTAAGGAATTAATGAACAAATCAACAGAACTAAACATATTATGCAGGGCATAAAATATGGGACAGAAGTGAAACTGTAAACCTGAATAGCATTATAAAAAATCACAGCAATAGAAACAGTACAAACTCTCAATTCAAGCAAAAAGAGATTAGTAAGAGAGAATTGTCAAGATGATAATCAAATAATGAACTGAAAACAATTCGATTAGCGGTTTACTGGTCCTGGCACTATAACTCAGTAAATTATGTGGTGTGTCAAAAGTTAAAAAGCCACCATAGAAGCCAATTTCTCACTTGCATTCCACACCTGCCTCAGCAGCTCGACGAGGCTTACTTTTTCTCCGACTTCCATTGTGTCGAAATCCGTTAGACTTGGTAGAATCATCAGTGCTTGACCTGGTTCCAATATCATTTTCTTCCTTTACAGTATCTGCTTTCTCCTTTGATTGTGAGTACCTCTTCCTCTTCTTTCCATTTTCAGCCACTGCTGCAACTTTTATCTCTTTGCTTATGGTACCATCTCTTCCCTTCTGACAATCTTCATCTTCTACATTTTCAACTTCTTCTTCATCAATGTCATCCTTTAGTGGCTTTTGCGGCCTTCCCCTTCGCTTCTGTGCAGGAATCTTTTCTTCCTCACCACTTCCTGTATCGTCATGATTCATAACAGATGACCTCTTTCCCTTTCCTCTACCTCTACCCATAACTTGTCTTTTGCAGAAACAACTCATAGAAATGAAGACTCTTTCTGCAAAAACAGAAAACAGATAGCCCAAACAGTTGATTAAGCAGATTCATGGAATCATTTGTAAACAAATGTAAGCAAAATGCTTCTCTAATTATCAATCTCAAAAGGATTAGATTATTATCCACGTCAACTGCTTAAAAGAACAGTATTTTGCATAAATGAAGCTGCTTGATTACGCAATTAAGTTCCAGGACAACTGGTTCAAGTGCTCTTCTTTTCATAAACAAGAACATCTACGTGAAACCAGATATCAATAAAAGAGTGCAACTGTAGTTTCCCATAATCTAGAAGCACATCAGGAGACCATCAAAAGATCTGAATCTGTTAAAAGAAAGAATCTTTCTGCTTGTAAACAGAGAAAAATCGCAGAATTCGACATTTTCTTATAAATTTATGCTCAGAATATGGTAATTGAACTTCAAATAGCGAATTTATTACTTTCTCAACCCCTACTAGTAAATTTATTAAGAACAAAATCATGTATTTTCACACTCAAAGATGGGCAACAAGGAAAATAAAAGATTAGCAAAACAGTTAAAAGAAACGATCAATTCACAGATACGGTGAAATCGAGAGGGAAAAGCAAATCTAAATAGAAGCTGAAGTACGGATTGTAGATTTGACGTTCATAAATCAAGGAACAGAAGCCAGAATCACATCTTCTTCAATGATACAACAGCTTCTTGTAAATCAATCTAGAGCAAGATCCATAAAATGTTCCAAACTTTCTGTTCTTTTGTATATGAAACTTGTAGAGTTTGTGCTAAACATGAAATGAAAGCAACAAGTTTCAGCTTTGAAATCTAAGAAATAATAAAAGCAACAAAGCACACAAAAAGGAACATAACAAAGAAGAGAAACTAACCTGGTAAAGAACAAAAGCTGTTTGAATCTTCAACAAGTCCATTGCTTTGAATCTGTTAAAGAAAGCAACCAAAACTCAGAGCAGACCAAGGCCCAGATAGGCTATTTCTCAGAAAGTGACAAAAAAAAGACAAGATTTTTGAAGGCTATAACTATGATCTAAAGAAGAAACTCAATACCCAGATCAGGAAAACATTTGAGATTCCAATATGACAAGGATTTGGATAAAATAAGGTACTTTTATAGAAGCAACCCCACAAAGGCCATGGCCAAGTGAAAGATACAGAGAGTCGGACGGGAAGATGGGAGCTAAGAGTGAATAGATATTTTTGATTGGCTATGCAGTCTGTGTGGGACTCTGTATACTGCACTTAGTTGAAATGTTAATCTCTCTCTCTCTCTCTTTGTTGAGTGTTGAGAGAAAACTTGTTTCAAGGGCAATGTGATTCATTGGATGAGATAGAGCAAGTGGACGTCTTATGTGTAAGCTTAGCTTAGTTCCAACACCCGACTAGTAGGTCAGAAATTATGAATTTATCATTAAAAATATGAAACTTCTTTTAATTATACTCTTTAAAATTCATTAATTTTTTTTATAATGTTTATTTTTCAGAAAATTTCTTCTCAACAAACAACAATATATATGAATCCCGCTGATACGTGAAGTTTGAGAAAAAGTAAAAATATCCGATGCAAAAGATTGCTTATTTTGTGAGGGTCTAAAAAAAGGTCATTAATATACATAATCTTCTTTTTGTATTTTTTTTACAAAGAGATTATTTCTGTTATTCGAATCTGAAACATTTTGATAATAAATAAGCAACTTTTACTGGTTGTTCCAAAGTTCTGCCTCTTCCAGAAAATTCTTTTGAAAAAATAAAAGTTATATCGCATGTATTTAAGATAATAATTATTAATTTTATAAAGAAATTTTATAAAATTACTTAAGTTATAAAAAGTTTCTCTCTTTTACTCAGAATTATAATTTTACATGTTGGTTGCTAATTAAAGTATAATAACAACCATTATAGAGATAGACCTAATTAAGAGACATTTACTTATCTATAGTATCCATAGTACATTACAACTTCATTTAATAACTTCATGCCTTGCTTATGACTTGGTCTGCTGTCTCTTTGTTTATATATACATTTAATGAGTGACAACCCAAGGTATCAAAAAAAAAAAGGGTAAAGAGTTATATGAATTGTAAATTACAAAAAGTTTGAAGGGTTAAATTAAAAAATGATTAAAGATTTTTATTTTAGTTAATAGTTATTATGTTTAGAAAATAAATATTTTATCTTACTTTAATGAATTAAGTTATTGAGTTGAACTTCAAATATTTTTAATATTTTAAAATTTTATTTATAATAAAATACTAAATATTAATTATATAAAAATTGAGGGATTATTTTATGACTTTTAAAAGTAATTTAAGATGATATTTGATATTGATTGATACTGATATTACATTAGTATTAATATCGAGAGGCCTTGCTTTACAATATATTATTATAATCTCATAGAAGATTTACATATAAGGTAAATAGAAGTTATGTTAATATTAAGTGTTAAATATAAAAATTTTATGAAATTATTTAAATTTTCAAGTGTTAAATATAAAAATTCAGTATATTAGTGTTAGTATCGAGAGGCCTTGCTTTACAATTTATTATTATAATCTCATAAAAGATTTATAAATAAGGTAAATAGAAGTTAATGTTAATATTAAGTGTTAAATATAAAAATTTTATGAAATTATTTAAAATTTTTTAAGTGTTAAATATAAAAATTTTATGAAATTATTTAAAATTTTGCAATTAGAAACTAAACTTAAAACATGACAAATAAATATTAATATTTTCAACTTTTTTCAATTATAGTCCAACGTTAGTATCTTCGTTAAGTTTTGTTGACGTGGTTTGTCATGAATTCTAAAACCTCTTAAATAATAATACATGTAAGTAAAAATTAATATAAAATAATTTATATTGTATACACAACATGAGTTTAGTAATGCTATTTTGAAGTTAATGAGTAAAGTTCGGCTTGATTAGGCTTCAGTTAAATTCGAGTCTAAAAAATTTATATTTTAGATTCAAAAACTTGAAAACTTGAATAACTTAAAAAAATTGTAAGGAGTCTGAAATTAATCAAATTTAAAAAAAGGTTTAAAAAATTCAAATATAATCAAATTTCGAGCTAGATTGTTAATTCTAGTAAAATTATTATTTACATTTGAGAAATTGTTGGTTTGCTTTATTTTAGAAAAAAAAAGATTGAATGGAAGTTGTCAAGCACTTTGACTTGTCCACAACTAGCCAACAACCCCAACATTTTATTATGCTCAATTCCAAGAAAAACATGAATAAGAATCAATATCAAGCTCTTGACTTTCTTGTAACACTTCATAGACATCATAAACCCAGTTTATATTCATAATATATTCATGCATTTCTCACTATGTCTACATGTTCTGAAATGCTGCACAAGATTCCTGATGGTTGAGCATGTTCCTTCATGTGAACATCATAAATCCCACCATTTTTTTGGGGCCTCCATAAACTTCATGCTCTTTGTCCAGGAGGAGTAATGATATGCGAGATGCATTATTCGGGAAGAAATATACAAGAAGATGAGTTAGGAGCCGATGGTAACAGGTGGTTATGAAGTATCTGATTGATAAAGCATGGGGTAATGAGATAAAGAAGACATGAAATTGATTCTTGATAAGAACTAAGAAATATTGATTGTTTAACAAAGCATAAGGTGAAGTTTTTTGTAGGAGGAAGCTGAGAATATCACTATCTTGCTTTCTGAATTCCCATAAAATGTAATAAATAGATGTGGAATGAGTTAGATTGTGCTGAGAATTGATGCAGGATCTGGAGGAATGGAGACTGAAGCAGCACCTTCAAGCATTGCCACCACTTTCTTCATCGTAGGTCGTAAAGATGGATCCTCCTGAATGCACCAGATTGCAACCATCACAAATTTCTCCACCCTTTTCATGTCATCCAATGCCTCCTCATCTTCCTTCACCAGCAGATTCAATGCTCCTGCCTGATAACAATCATATGCCCAATCTACAAGTAATGTCTGACATTCTTCTTTCAGATCGAGTTCCACATTCCTCCGACAACAAACCAGCTCCAGAAGCAATATGCCAAAGCTGTAGACATCAACTTTGACAGTAACAGGCATGTTCCTGAACCATTCAGGTGCTACATATCCTTTGGTTCCTCTGATGGCTGTCGTTGTTCGAGTCTGGTCTGTCTTCAAAAGCTTGGCAAGTCCAAAATCAGAGATTCTTGCTGTCAAAGACTCATCTAGAAGGATATTCTGAGGCTTGATGTCACAATGTATGATCTGAGTGCTGCATTCTTCATGGAGGTAAAGGAGGCCTCTTGCTATTCCATAAACAATTTGCATCCTTTTGTACCAGTCTGGCCTGGAACCTCCTAGCAGGAAATCAGCTAAAGAACCATTGCTCATGTATTCATAGACCAGAAGACGATGTTGTTCCTCATTGCAGAATCCTAGAAGTTTTACCAAATTTTTGTGATTCGTTCGGCCAATTGCTTTCACTTCAGTCTTGAATTCCTGCTCACCTTCATTCACCTTCTTTTCCAACTTCTTCACCGCAACAATTTCTTTGGTGCCATTTTGCAGAACCCCTCTATAAACAGTTCCAAAAGCTCCGCTGCCCAGTTTTTCCTTGAATCCTGATGTAGCTGCTTCTAGTTCATTGTAACTAAAGCTCCTTGGACTTGAATCTGGCAAAATCTGGGAAGTGTGAACTATTTTTGGTTTCTGATGCTTTGCTCGAGACAAGAAAATGAAGATTGCTATCAGTAAGAGAGCATTTAGAAGGATGGAGCTACCTAGAAGCACAGATCCAGTGATGATCAGAGTTGGTTGATCTTTCTTCTTTGAACCTAAGCCTGTATCAATCAAGGAGTTTGGCTTTTGTACCTTTATCAGGGCTTTTCCTCCAACACTATCATCAGTTCTACCATTTGAAAGAGGCAATTTCTTCTTCCAACAATTCCCATCTCTGAAAATGGCTACATCACAGAAACAATCACTCAAGCAAGCTTGCCTACACCAATCCTCGTTCTGCGATTGAAAATATTCGTAGTCGGACTGTGGCCAATCTGTGTTGGACATCTCAGCAAACTCAAACTGCTCAGCATCTTGGGATGCCCCATCACAGTTTTGTGAAACAAAGTTCTGCTTGCAACCTTTGCTAACATCATGCGAGTCAATGAAAACATAGCCAGGTGGGCACTGACAAATTGGTTTCGAATCGTTTCCTAACGTGCAGTAGCTATTGAAACCACAAGCTCCACTGCCTATTTGTGATTCAATTCTCAGACAGATATTTGATGGCATGAACATCAAAGTTGTCCAGGCCATAGGCCACCTTCCACTACTTGAAGAAGCACTCCTGGGGTAGACATAATGTCTGAAAGGCCCATCATAGTCAACAGTTGCCCTCTGATAGAAATCTTGCATCGACAATGGTTTAGATGACACATAGTTTAGTATGCTACCATTGCTTGCTGTGAGGTATATATAACCTGACTGGTTGAAGATCACTTGAAAACCGCTGCCCATGGTTTGCGTAGACCAGTAAGCAAAATTAGTGTCAACCAAAGGATACCTTGTGGTGTATAGTACCAGATTTCCATCATTTTGCAGTGAAAACTTGAATCTTCCATTTGAATAATTCCTTTCTGAATAACGGGCAATGAGTTCGGTACCTTTGTTCATAGTCTGCAAGGGCAAAATGGTATCTGTTGGTTGAGAAAAACTTTCCCACAAGTTGATAGAAGCCGTGCTTCTGAGTACAAAGTTTCCACTATCAAGCATGGCTGCATAGGCAACTCCTGATCCAACAGAGTTGGCAATCCATACTTGAGTGTCTGATTGGTCTCTGAGGACTAACAGGCCATCTGCTGTGAGCTGCACTTTGGATCCTACTCGAACTAGACTATTTCTGTTGGCTGACCAAACTATAGTTTTCTCAGGAATTTTATTAAACCATATAGCCAGCAAGAAACCATCAGGATCTATTTGTTGGAATCCAAAAGAAAAATCACCAGATGGAGACACCCAACTGGAGTTATCATTTGAAGAAGCAGTGAGATATGATCCCAAAGAAAAGTTACTGTAACTCTGTGATTTGGTGGGAAATGGAAGCAGCACTACAAAAAGCAGGAAACAAAGTTGATATAGCCATTGAACAAAAACCATTCTGTATAGATTCTAATCCACAAGCAGATTACAAGCATACTATGACACAACAGAGTTCAGCTGGAATGAACAGAACAATAATGTCCTGAGCATAAGAGAAAATGAAGAACATCAAAACCATCCTCTACTTATTATAGAACAACTGCAATTTCCTGGCCAGGTTATATGTCTCTGTCTAGAGCACATAGTCAATAAGCAGAGTCTCAGTCAACAATTATAGATAACGGAAGGTTTACGCTGACTTCCACCCTCAATTATCTTCAAACTATTGCAGAAATTGAAACTGGGCCGGCCTGAATAAATCAATGCAGTCTACAAAGTTGATACATTAATATTGGTCGGTTTGTTCATTAGCTACTTTGAACATGTCAACTGGAGAGTCCTTATCAGTATACTATTCCTATATTCTACGTTTAGTATTCTTTTTCCATACCTGGAATGATCAAACGAGTCTAAAAGAATTGCATATGATGCAAACTTCTGAAAGTTCCATCTAGGTTTTTTAATTTAACCAATCAGAGATTGAATTTCATGAAACAAAATATACTCTTTGCTTTTTGACAAATAAGAGATCAAAGTTTATGATAAAATATAGTTTCTCCTCTATAATTATGTCTTACAAGTTTTGATGACTCAAGTTTAGAGAATCTTTTATTTAAAAAAAAAGGTCCAATGATTAATTTGGATGTTATTTCTTATATAAAGACTAATCTTCACCCTTGTTAAGCGGTAGTACTTGGTCAGAAGCTAGCTGCAATGTTGATTTGACTGGTTCAACTCTTTCCATTTGCATCTTGGATCTTGTAATCCCAAATACATAGACATGGCAAAGAAGAACTTGGTATTTGGAAAGTAAAGAAACTTGGTATTGATAACACCGGAACCACCTCCGAAATTATTCTGCAAGAATTCATCAACCGACCTCGCAGGTCTGAAAACTGAGACTAAATCAAGTTGATTAGGAGAAATCTGCAGATCTGCACATGTAACAGGTGCCATAAACAAAGCTGGTTCATGGAATTTGTACATAGAGAGAACATTAAACCTGTCTAAAACCATCAACAGCTTGACAGACATAATTTCCACACATCTGGACCAAGTCAAGATATCAAAACTGAGAAGACCAACTTGGAAGGGAATTGATTTTGTGTTTTGATCCATTTAACAGAACAAAATCCCGGAAATAACTTTCCCAGACACCAAACAACGATATATGATTTTTTCTTTCTCAATTTATAGCAAAGATAGTTCTCCTATTCCTTATTATATATGTTGAGGTCATTTCCAAGTTTTTTGGTTGTTACAGAAATCCTGAAGACATAGGTTTACTCCAAAGTTCACCTCAAATGCAGGAAGTTCCAACAGTGGTGACTAAGCTATGTTTTGTACTAACAGTTACCATACATGGATTAAAACCATTGCATGATCAAGCAATCAATAGGATGAAAATTAATATTACAATATAAGTGTCAGAAGAACAATAAACTACCACATAAAGAAGTGATTCGATCATCCATTCCTGTTCAAAGACATGTAACCGAAGATTATTAACTACTAACAAGAGATAAATGAAGTTTCATGCTCGAACTGAAAAATTGCGCTATCTGTTTGAATGTTGTATGGGCAGGGACAAGGTGGAGTTGGAACTTCACAGACTCCTTCCAGCATCTGTGTGACTTGCCTCATGTTGGGTCTAAGTGAAGGGTCTTCCTGGATGCACCAAATGGCAACCATTACAAGCCTCTTCATCTTTGCTCTATCCTTTAAGGCCTCCGGTTCATAATCTACTAGAGCGTCCAAACTTCCTTCAGAATAACAATCATAAGCCCAATATGTCAGAATTGCTTTCTCTGGTATGCTATCCTTAGGATCCACACTCCTTCTACAACAAATGATCTCCAGAAGTAGGACACCGAAGCTGTACACGTCAACTTTAACCGTGACAGGCAGGTTCCTAAACCATTCAGGCAACATACCCTTTTGTTCCTCTAATGGCAGTAAGGGTCTGGCTCTGATTGAACACCAGAAGCTTTGCTAATCCAAAATCAGAAATCCTTGCATTGTAATAGTCATCAAGAAGTATATTTTGTGGTTTTATATCACAATGGATAATCTGAGTACTGCATTCTTCATGCAAATATAGTAGTCCTCTTGCAATTCCAAAAACAATCGGGATCCTCTTGCTCCAACTAGGCCTCATTTCTCCAAAAAGAAAGCTTGACAAGCTTCCATTGCTTAAGCACTCATAAACTAATAGATGTTGCTCACCTTCATCGCAAAATCCGAGCAGTCTAACCAGATTCTTGTGATGTGTCTGTCCTATCACATTTACTTCAGTCTTGAATTCCTTTAAACCATCTTCTTGCATAACATGATGCAACTTCTTCACTGCTACAAGAACACCTGAACCTATCCGCAATGCTCCTTTATAAACAACTCCAAAAGCTCCTCTCCCCAGCTCTTCTTTGAACCCATCTGTAGCCTCTAAGAGCTCATTATATGTAAAGTATCTCAAGTTCGTGTCAACAATATTATCCTGATAGGGAGCTTTTTTTGTGCGTTTTCTTCTGTAGATGAAGAAGAACCCCAAACATATTGCACTTAGCAATAAGAAGTTGACGAACGCCGAGCAACCCAAAAGCAGTCGTACGATCAGGATTTGATCGTCTTTATTCTTCACAGTTTTCTCTAGATCAGGCATGTAAGGCTCCCTCGGATTAACGTTACCTCTCCTGACTTTGATTAATACTTTCCCGGGAATGGTCATGTCTACTCTACCATTTGAGAGTGGCAGCTTCTTCTTCCAACACATGTCACCTGACCTGAAAACAACAACAGCACACATGCAATCATGTAAGCAAGATTGTCTGCATTGCTCTTCAGTGAAAGGCTGCAAGAGATCATAATCAGCCGTTGGCCAATCTGTGTTCCATAGCTCTTCAAAACCATACAAATTTTCCACTGGACCCCCCTCATCTTCTCCACAGATTTGTGTATAGTTTGGTTTGCAAGCACCATAAGAATCATTTGGATCAAGTAAAGAATATCCAGCTGGGCATTGACACGATGGTCTTTTGTTTGCTTGCAAGTTGCAGATACTGTTATACCCGCAAGTGCCACTACCAGTTGTAACAGAACTTCTGCAAATGTTATCTGGTATTGACCAGAGAGGAGTCCAACTTCGATTTCCTGTATACGTTTTGGGGTAGTAATATTGAGTGAAAACTCCATCAAAATCGATGGTTGCCCTGTGATAGAAGTATGTAGTTGAAGCCGTCACACTGGGTGTTAGAGGGACAGTCTGGTTGTTCTCTTCTAACACATACAAGTACCCTGACGAGTTAAACCCCAGCTGGTAGCCTGGACTTGATCTATTATAGTAAGGCTGGTTACCATGAGTAGAAGGCAAGTTTATAGTAGCAAGCACCAAATTCCCATCTTCTTGGACTTTTAGTTGAAACCTACCCTTTGAAAAATTGGTTTCTGATTGTCGAGAAGAGAGTGTCATTCCCCTATTCAACACCTGCCCTGGCAATATTGTGTCAGCAGGATCCTTGAAGCTTTCCCAAAGCACATCAGAACTACTATCTTGAAGCACAAAGCTGCCTGAATCTCTCATGGAACCAGAAGCAACAACACCACTGTTGGTAGGAGATCTCCATACTTGGTTGCCTCGGTCATCGGTAAGAACAAGCCCTTGGCTGCTATTGAGCTCAACTTTGGACTGTTTTGGTGCAAGAACACCGTCGTTAGCATACCAAACAATGGTTCTTTCTGGTATTTTAGCATACCATATAGCAAGCAAATAGAGATCTTTGTTGCTTTCAAGTTGATAAAAGCCAAAGGCAAATTCACCAGAAGGTGAAATCCATGAAGAGTTTTCAGCAGCAGTTAGGGAATCCCCTACTCTAACATCTCCTCTAGTTTGAGCAACAGAACAACTTGGCAACAAAAATAATAGCAACCAAAAGATCAAATGAAGAAGAAAGGAAGGCATTGTTAGATACAATTTTTCAGATTAGATATGAAGATAAAAAGGGTTGGAATTACGTTTCCGTATCGGTTCCTCGTTAACTTGTCACTAGCAAGACTTTTCAGATGGTCAGGAGTTTAACCTGGAAAGGCCAGCAGGGAATTAAAGTTTGAACCGTAAATTTTACGCCTTTGACAGGAAGTTTCAATGATAGGTTCTGTTACAATAGCTGGTTAATTATGTCTTTACAAGTCATCCTTGTAACTTTAACAGATCACTTGACTCTCAATCGTTGGCTGCTCAAACAATTTATCCCAAATACATTGTTTTCGAGTCCCACTTCCTCTTTTTAACTTACCCACCTTGTGACGAATTATGTATTCCTTGCATGGTTAGAAAGCAAATAAGGCACAAGATCCCTCAAATGAAGTGTGCAAGATCAAGGGAAAGAAAAAACCTGGAGCTGTCTATATGCTTAGTATCCGTCTTGGTGGAACAAGTTAGTAGACTGATCATGACAAGCCACATAAAAAGTCCGCCAGATTTGGTAAGAAACAGAATGATTCTTGAATGGTGACAAAGACTAAAACAGATAGATGGACCATTGACTCCTGTGCAATCCTTGACAACCAACGAGAAGTTAAACAGACACCTGGAGCATTGACTCTCCTTAAAAGCAGAACACAAATTGGCTAAGGAAAGAAAGGTGATTTAAAACAGACACCTGGAGCATGGACTCTCCTTAAAAGCAGAACTCAAATTGGCCAAGGAAAGAAAGGTGATTAATTTAACAGGTGGGTGGTCATTAAAGTACCTCTATAATTTGATTTTTTTTCAATTAGCATTTTTGTTTCCCTTTGAAGAAAAGTGGTACACCCCCAAGGTGACCTAAGTGATAAAACTAACTACCGCGTGCAATCTTCTAACTCAAAAAGTTGAAAGTTCAAGTTGCAGTAAAGGAAACTGCAACTCGGTTCAATCTTTAAGATGATGATTAGGTAAGAGTAAAGACACAATGGAATGTGTAAGCATCACTTAGATCGAAACCATCACTTTGTTTTGAGTTACTGACTTATCTAATGATTTATCTGAATCATTAAATACTTACAAAAATGGCAGAGCAATCTGAAAAAAAAGTTATGATGTAACTATCTATTATTTTAGTCTAAGAAGAAGAGAGATCAACTTAAGGTCCTATTTACAGGGAATTGGCCAGTGCCCATTTTGAAAGCAAGGGAATCCTAGAAAAAGGTCATAACTCTCTGAAAAGTCTTTCTTTGTGGAACTTTCTGAAGAGCAAATGAAAAGGGGGTCAGGAGCTTCTGATAGTAATCAGAAGTTGCAAAATCAAAGAGTCAAATATATTCATGTCATAGTGGAGTTGGAATGAAGGCAGGCTTAGTTTCTGTAAATGACCAGAAGAGCATATATGTAAGTTTCTTAACTCTTAATGCTAAGAACTCTGGAATCTGCACAAATTTCTCATTTTTGATCGAACATCAGCTGAGTATCATCTAAATTCCAGCTCCAAAGCCTTCATCATAACACAAGAAAACATCCTCTAATTATTACAGAATAATTGTAATTGCCTTGGCAGAAAAGGCTTATATGTCTGTCTGCACATAGTCAATAAGTTGAGCCTCCGGCATTGATAACATAGTCAATAAGTTGAGTCTCCGTTATTGATAACATGGTAAATAAATTAGTACTGATAACAACGGAACTACCTCCGGCATGATTTTGCAAGAATTCATCAAACAACGCAGGTCAAAATTGAGACTCGATCAACCTGACTAGGAGAAGTCTGCAGGCCTGCTGTTAGAATGTAACTTGATTTAGTGCTATTGAAAAGTTTAAGTTGTATTGTAATGTAGTAGGTATAGATTACTTGT
>JAOSBK010000066.1:30127-54967 GCA_027568895.1 Erythroxylum shatona | reverse complement strand
ATTTTAATAGAAGTAAAATTTTATTTTTTTTAATGGGGGCAAAATTTTAATAAGAGTAAAATTTTATTTTTTTAATGAGACAAAACTTAAAATAATAACTTTTTTATAAAGAATTTGTTGGGGCCCCCATTGTAGATCCGCCACTGAATGTTACCTTCAATGCATGTCTTTCGTTAGAAATAAGCATGTCTAGAAAAAAAATTGTTCATTAGTACAATAGCAAGTAAGACTCTCTTTGATTTAACTTTAAATGCATTGTAAGAAGAATCATAAAAAAAAATAAGTGAATAACCGTCCAACTTAAATTTTCCATAAGTTGAATCCAAATTAGGAACATGCGTTACATTCTGAATACAGTTCAATCCACAAGAGTTCAACATCATAATACCTTTTCTTTGTTTCATACATCTATTATAATATGATGGGTCACAAACTCATCCAAATTCGTGAAAAGCTGCAAATCATTTGTCATGTGATTATTACAGCCATTGTCGATGTGTCAAAAATTTGAAAGATGTTCTTTAACTGAAAATCCTACAAGTAAAACGCTCTAAATTAGCTTGTTTTTCCTTAAGCCTACATAACATTTTTATGTACCCATATTCCTTACAATAGTAGCATTATTTTTGGCTCCCCTTTTCCCCTTTGCTGATGCTTCTAGACTGATGGTTGATCATATTGGATCAATCACCACTTCTACCTGCGAGGAATGTCCATCATGTGACTTATTAAAGTTGCTTTTGCTGCTTGATTCACTAGTACTTTTTCCATTTTGTGAAATCTACACCTTATACAAAAGGAATTCTCAATATAATTATTATCATGTCTCTTCATTATATCTTTATAATAATAAAGAGAACCATGTAATTCATTAATAATTAATAGTTATAGATCTTTTGACTTTTAAGTTACAACCACAATATGATAATACTTTTTAGGTAAATTTTGAAAATTTTTCTCAATCACCTTCTGCTTACTCAAAATATTTTCATATTTTCTATTTGATTAATAACATTAATCATGGTGGAAATATATTTAGATAAGCTATCTCCATCTTTCATAAGCAAACTTTTGAACTTTCTATAAAGAATTTGAAGTTTAATAGTCATCACTTTTGCATTGTCCTGGTAGACTTTTAGCTATGCATCCCAAGCTACTTTTAACTTTGTGATAGTAGCAATGTAGGAGAAAAAAATGTCATCCACTATTTTTTGATCGAGAAACAAGGCCTTAGCATCTTTCTTTTGAAGTTCTCTAACAATATTAGCTACTACTCCATCTTTATTGTACCCATTCTCAACCAAATCTTATAATTCTTGAGATAAAAATAATGTTTTTATTTTGGTATTCCACACATTGTAGCTGGTACCCTAAAAAGTTTGAATTGAAGGTTATGGTAAGTTGGCCATCTGGAAGTGGAAGCAAGCTCTAATAGCATATATAAAAGAACCAGGTAATTATACAATAATAGAAGTTGTAAAGGAAATTTTATCACATAAATAGTAAGTAAGAAAATACAAGTTAAAGCTTTGCATTTGTTCAAAGTATAAATTAATCTTTTATACATAAAAGATACAACAAAATCAATCATCATCAACAACAACCAGTTGAAATCTCACCAAGGTATAGAATCTAAGGAGATTTAATAGTATGCAACCTTACTCATACCTAATAAAGAGGTTATTTTTTATAAACCCACATGCAATACGACATGACAATACTACAAAATTATAAATGAATGTGCAGACATATTAAAAAAGGTACTAAAAATGCAAAACATACAAAAATAGAAATAAATAATAAAGATCAACAAAAAAGTTCAGGCAAAACAAAATAATGCTCATACAGAATATGTCAATGAATAACAATAGATGGTAATATAAAAAATACCTAATAGAAAAGGCTTGGACAAGAGTAACTCCTAGTGGGCCTGTCACTACCTTAATTACGCTAAATAGTAAACTAACTAGGCTAAACTAACCAGGGGTAAGTATTATGCAGTAAATGCAAAGGACAAAGTTTAATAAAACCTATAAGAATGCAAATGCCCTTTTTATGAGAGATCCTTTGCCTATATCACAGTACGCCAAATTTTTCTATTATGGATCAAGTCTTCGATAAGATCCAACCTAGCCATATCATTCCTAATAACTTTCTCTCATTTCTTTTTAGGCCTTCTTTCTTTCCTTTTGCAGTCTCTAAGTATTATTTTCTCGTATCTCACTACAAGAGTAAAAACATTTAGTGACAACATTTTGTGACTAACTATCGTTTTGTCACAGATATGAGGTTTTCTATAAAAACAATTAATTGACACTATTGTTTGGAGTAACTATGATGATTTTTTGTTATTAATACAATAGTAATTGTAATAATTTAGTATCTTTTATAATTAAATTATCACTATTAATTTATTAATAATGTCAAATTTTCTTTTATCACTAAGTTTTGTCACTAAAAGCATATGCAATTTGGTGCTAAAGTAACTATGGCAGGAATTAATTGTAATTATGACAAAACATATGTTGGTCACTAATATTTTCTATTTTTTGTGACAAAACATAATTTGGTCACTAATATTTTTCTTTCATTGTGACGAAATGGCTTACCATCACATGATATTTTACTTTTTGTGATAAAAATTTTTGTTAATAAAAAATCAATTATTGAGTGTCTACTTAATATTATTACAAAACAGAACTATCACTATGATCACTACTATTCATAATTTTTGTGGCAACAAATTTTGTTGTCACTTGATCATCAACTTTTTGTTAACAAAGGTTATTGTCAATATATACGTAAAAAGTTAATGATAACTATTTCTTGTTATAATAACATATTAAAATTGACCACTCTAATGATTAATTTTTTCAATATTTTATGAAATTTAGGGACTAAAAACTACTTGTCACAATTTTTCTTTAATATTATTATTTGCAACCAAATTTAAATATTTTCTCATAAATTATTCAAACTACATAGATTGATAATCCAAAAGTAATATTTTACATATCAATAGACATTTGCTAAATATACAATGACAACTTTTTTTGACTAACTGTCATTTCATCACAAATATAAGATTTTTGTGATAAAACAGTTAATTGGCACTATTGTTTAAATTAACTGTGATAATTTATTTTTTCTCACTAATATAATGGCAATTGTGACAATTTAGTATCTTTTATAATTAAATTGTTATTATTAATTTACTAATAGTGTCAAATTTTCTTTTATTACTAATTTTTGTCACTAAAAACATATGCAATTTAGTGCCAAAGGAATTTTGACAAGAATGAACTGTAATTATGACAAAACTTATGATAGTTACTAATATTTTATATTTATTATGATAAAACATAATTTGATCATTAATATTTTTCTCTTGCTGTGACAAAATGATTTATTGTCACATGATATCTTACTTTTTGTGATAAAAATTTTTATCAATAAAAATTCAATTAGTTAGTGTCTACTTAACATTGTCATAAAAACAAAACTATCATTATGGTCACTACTATTTGTAATTTTTGTGACAAGAAATTTTGTTATCTGTTGATCATCAACTTTTTGATACAAAGGTTATTGGTTATATAAACGTAAAAAATTAATGATAATTATTTCTTGTTATAATAACATATTAAAATTAACGACTTTAATGATTAACTTTTTCATTATTGTATGAATTTTAGGGAATAGAAACAACTTTTCACAGTTTTTTCTTTAATATTATTATTTGCAAACAAATTTAAATATTTTCTTATAAAATATTCAAACTACATATATTGATAATCCAAAAATAATATTTTATATATCAATAGATATTTTCTAAAAATAACTTTGAAATTTCATCAAAATAAATAATTGTTTAAATATAATAAAAATCTTGTCCTAAAATATTAAGCAAAACTCTTAATCTATTCAAAATTTAAAACAAAGTTCTTGTCAATGATCAATCATTATCATCACCAACTTCTTTACCTTTACTTATTGAATTTGTCTTATCATCATTCATAAAAATAAATAATTACAATAATAATGATTTAATTCAAATTTTGATTATGTCAAGATTGGACTATCAAGTCAAGCTTTGATCATCTTTTAATTAGGGAAGATTTTAAGTTTGTCATATCATGTTTGGGTTTAAGTTGCATTATATTATGAATGTAGTTTCTTTATTGTTAATACAGTCAAAAATTATAATTGTATTGTTCATAATAATAATTACTAATAATTATTATTATTTGCAATTGGAATATAATTTACATTTCATAATTTAAAAGTCTTTCGTATGATAGTAGGCTAAATTCTTATAATTTGCATAGTTTGACTTTAAACCTATGTCAAAGGAGAAAACATAAAATTTAGTACAAAGAAAAATACAATAATTATAAGAAAAAAATCTCTCAAACTTAAAACTCAGAAACATTTAAAACTAATAATTTTCAAGACATTCACAAATGTAACTCATAAAATACACTCAAATATTATGTATTATTTGGTATCCGTAATTCTTGCAAAATTAATTTCATGTATTTCATAGACTTAATGTCTTAAGCAGGTGAAAAGATAAATTAATAGCTTTAAATATTCTTGATCGCCAAGAATATGGGTGATCGTTGACTGGTCAAGCGTTATGCTTGATCTCCAAGTATGGCAAGTGGAAAACCACTTTACAGTATAAACGATTCTCTTCCTAACGATGGTCTAGAATGGATGACCGCTACGATTTCGGTGAACACAAACTTCACAATAACGAGGATTATGTTGCGGAATTGGAAGAAGACGAGTTTGAATTAGTATACTATATATGCTCTTAATGTTTTTGTTAATGTTGGCATTTCTTGATAAGATGTTTAGTAATTAATCTGGGTTGTATCTATTATGTATAGTGGTGGTGGAATAGTAAAGTGAAGACTTGAAACCCTAGCATTAAATGTAAGGAATGGAAAAGATGTACATACCATGATAGAAGCTTAATTTCGCTAGAGACAAATATCACCGGACCAGATTGAATCAGTGCAATAACTATCAGAAGTTCTCTTGTTCCAGCAACCACCTTCATAAGGTCTTTTTCTATTTTCGTATCTCCCTTTTTATCTGCTTTTTTTTAATTACGTACGAAGTGTTTTAAGAGGGTCTTAATTATGGGAAGGTATCTTTAAGCTATTCACACTTAGACTAATTTCTGTTCGAATCGGATAGGTCCTTTGTAAAAAATAAAACTCTGACATTAAATTTTAAACGGCTGCATACATGAAGACGGTTAGAATGTCAAGGTTGGTATTTTCCACTTTGGACGAGGCTTCTTCATTTTACTTGTGGCGACTTAAATAATACCCGCATTTTAAGACTGCTTGCCAGAAGGGAAAGGACATACAATTTATGATTTTTCAGTTAAACATAAGACTTGTCAGACCCGCTATTATTGATATTTTTACCCTTGTTCGTTGTTGCACAATTAAATTAATCACTCATGGTGGGCATAATTATTGTTACTCTATGGATCTCTAACCTAGCTGTTATACATGCAAGTTTTTCTTATAATTTGTTTTAGTTGATTATGTTGCTTTTTCGTAATAAGTACTTATTTTTAAAAGTGCAAGATGATTAAAATTAATAATTATATGCAAAATTGTAAGATAGTTAACAACGGTAGATCTTTATCAAATATAGATGATGAACAAAATAAACTTAGTATTGTAGAGGAGACAGAAGCTATAGAGACTTCTAATCAACTGTCCAATGCTACAGTGAAATTTTAAATAATGCATAGAAGGACAAATTGTTCTTAGCACCGGTAACATGATCTTCAAAATTATATAATGATACACTTAAATTTTTAAAATAATATTATATATGTCTATTAATTGTTATTTTTAAAGGTACGATACTTTTTCTATTCATAAGGTAAATGGCTATAATTGTCTCTTTTCTTTCACTCTTTTACCTTTGTTTCTTTTTAGTATGTTTCCGTGATAGGAAAAATAAGTAAAAAAAGAAAAAAAAACGTACAAAAGCAAAAGACTTCTCCTTGTTTTTTATTTCCTTTCATCAGGCCTTACCCAGAGGTTTATTAGAGGCGAGCAATGCGCTTACGTTGATCACCCATCCCCAACTTATGATCAAAAGTTGCCACAAAAGTTAACGCTGGTAGTAATTGAGGTAATCTTGTTCATGACAATAGATTTTATTTTGTGTCCATGAGAACTAACCTCCCTATATTGTTGTGTCTCTGGCAACGGCTTGGCGGATCAGCAGTCCACAAAATTAAGGCATGCCTATACCTTTCATGTGGTGGACACTGAGGGCTGCAAGTAGGCAAAAGAGAAGTGGTTAACATTACATTAACATCGATCGATAATTCAAAACTACAAATACTTGAGGAAGTTAAATTGCTACTTGTTATTTGTTCAACACCAGCCTTGTGAACGAATGGGGCACATTCCACCTTGACTTAGGGACCTAAATTCATCTAGCAAATTCTCATTCCAGTAATATTTCTGATTTAGGTAAATGTGAAAGAAGCTGCAAACCGGATTAAATTGGTAGATACATGTTTAAAGATATTGTTGATGTGTTCTAGCCAGCTATCAGTACTTAAAAAATACTTGAGAAAAATACGAAAAAGAAAATCTGCGCCGAACAACACAAACTCAAAAGTCAAAAGGGTCGTTCCAATCCATCTTTAGAAGCCCATTATTATCTGTAACTCAGCAATCAAATAGGTGGTGGAACAACTCAATCTATTATTCCCTTCATTCACTTGAAACGCTAATGGGAAGGTGTGGAGGGCGAATTAAGATTTGTTTATTCTACCCTCTCCTCTGTCTAAGGAAGGAATTGATAAAGAAAATGAAATCCAAATCGACTCAGGAATCGGGATTCAAACTTTAAAAAGAAAAACCAAGTCCTTTGCATGAGCAATTGAGTTGAATGTTATGGACTGTGGTGGGTGCTTCATGCGGATTGTCGCCATTAAATTTGCTGTACTGTTTCCTGTGATTAAGGAGAGAAGCGTGGCAAGTAATGTACA
This sequence comes from Erythroxylum shatona, assembly GCA_027568895.1. NCBI lineage: Eukaryota > Viridiplantae > Streptophyta > Magnoliopsida > Malpighiales > Erythroxylaceae > Erythroxylum > Erythroxylum shatona. The sequence continues at coordinate 47,928 of JAOSBK010000066.1, read as the reverse complement.
ACTGTAATGGAAACTCCACTTTTATAATAATATTGTAGAAAATACAACTGTCATGCCTTTTCCACCTTTTCAGTTAACTAACACTGTATGCTTGTAGAAGATTTAGGGTTTGAGTTGATTGTAATATGGTGTTAATGATTGTTCTGTTCCAGTAAATTAAAGAATGATGTATCGATTGAGCATTGACCTGAGTGGGTTAGTTGGGAATTAGTCAATTACTTCTAAGCATCCAAATAGTTCAAACAGTTTATGAAGAAATCAAGGTCAACAATCCCACCAAGTGGATGAAACGAATGATCCTTGAGAATGGAAACATTCGGTTGCATAATTTGCATCTTAAGTTGCCCGATCCTCGTCAGCTGTCCAACGCCAACACACGCTTGATGCTTGGGATTAGTGTATGCTATCAGAATGGATCTTTACTTGCTGACCATAAGAAGAGGGGGTGGATTAGGCCCATGTATTTTATTATCACATGAATTGGGAAAAAGAGTGATGATTGTGATAAGGAGATTCTCCTTGTGAATGCGGACAGACACAAGTACAAGTCATTCTCAGAATAAATACTTTGGGTTATGTTAACCCATTAACCAATCACGTCAAGAAAAGTGTCTAAACTCCTTTTACAATATTTAGCACAAGCTCACGCCAACCATAATAAATTAATAATAATTATTACATGTCGCTGTTGTAATGTTAATGTATGTATGCCTCCAAATAAACATGTGGCTTTCTGCCATCTCAAGTTATTCCGCACTTGATAAAATCAAAAACAAAATCCAGATACGATTTTGTATTTGAACCAAAAAATGAAATATAGTTATGAATTTGGATAATATCTCATCATTGATTTCTAAAACAGAAAAAATCTTAGGAAAAAGGAAAAAAAAACAGTTATTTTTACCAAACAAGGAAAGAAGTTAAATGGGACGTCCGAGGAAGGACGGATATTATCCTTGCTTCCAAACAGTGCAAATCATACATGAAGCACATGAGATGAAAAAAGGCGCACGTCTGTGACTGTGTGTGTCTGTGTCTGTGAGGCCACCCAAGCCCCATCCTCCTGCACGTTTGCACGTGCCCCCACTTTCTTTTTCACTTGCACTACACTTCAAGCCTTCTTTTTCATTTCTCATAGGCTACAAGAATTATTATTTATATATTCTTATTGCTTGCCTATTTCCGCTTCCACCTAGTACCTACCTCTAATTAGTACAAATTCCCATTTTTTATTTAGGGTATTAACCCAGCTGTTTCTTGATTAGGAGCGGATTAAATGAGACCTCCTTCCCATACATTTAGGATATGTTTGAGAGTTTAGGATGGAATGGTAATTAATGGAACGGAATGGAATGGAGTGGAATGAAATGAAATGAAATAGGTTACTCCATTGTTTAGAAGTTTAAATAAAATAATAGAGGGACTCCTTTGACCATTATTTAGAAGTTATACTAAAAATAAATGGAATAAAATGACTTGTAATATTTTTTTTTCAAAATTACTCTTGTAATAAAATATGCATAGTTGTCATGAAACTATTTTAATAACATATTTTAAATTTAAATTTTTGACGTAATGGTTGAAAAATAAATCTCGTGTCTCACAAATACATGAAGCTCATTTGCTGCGTACCCAAACATAAAAAAAATCTTTTTTTTTTTCACTTTATCACCATTAACGTAACTATTATTTATAGCATTGAGGTATAGGAAAATGCTCGTCAATGGAAGAAGCCAGTTGAAGGAGAAACACAATGGACGTAGTAACATGTAGCCGCGTAGGTATTTGCTGAACTGGGGTTGTAATTTCATTAATTTTTTGAGGATATTTTTGTTATTAAATTAGGATTTGAAAGACAAGTCATGACATTCCATTCTTGACCCCCCAATTTAAGAGGTCACAAAATATTAAATTTTGGATGGCAAAGGATGGCTTCCAAAGCCATTAATTACCATTCCATCCTGTTTCAAAATAGACTCTTAAACAATGACTTGAGTCATTTGAGCCATTCCATTTCATTCCATTCAATCCCTCCACCAACATCTACACATACCCTTAAGAACGGGATTCTATCACATTTTCGTAATCTTATTTCAATATGCGTTTTGAGATGATAATAAATTAAACCAAGCTACTAAACCTCCCTCCCTCCCTCTCGGCTACCACAAGGCTCTGAGAGAGGGAACCGTCAGAGACAGCTAAATTAACAAACCAGAAACAGAGCAACGCTGGTTTATTATGCATGAAGACGACGTCGTAGCCTGGGGCTCCTAATAAGAGTTAAATGCACCGGTTGCCGAGTAGCGCCCACACTACGCCGTCTCCGCCACAGTCACCTCTCCGGTCGCCGCGATACCGCAGCCGGTATAAGGCCGACCGGTTCAGCCCGGCGGGCCGGACCCTGGCGCACCGGCTCGCTTGGCTTCTCATCTCCGTTCTGCTACGTCGCCAGGGGATTTTCCTCTTCGCGCCCCTTTTATACATCTCCGGTATGTTGCTGTACATGGGAACTGCGTCGTTTGATGTTGTTCCGGTAATTAAACATAAGCCTGCTCCGGGATCCGTTTATAAGAGTCCTCGGGTTTATGAGAAGCTCCGACCCGAAATGGACGCTGATAATTCCTCTGCTGATGCGGTGAGGATCGTTGTTTATACTGATTCATAGTCATTAGCCAACCATTTTTGGATCTAATCGGTAGAAATTTCAAAGACAGGGCGTTTTGAAAATCTAGCTTTAGATTTAGTTTGTTGCTAGGTTCAGTATTTAAACGTTTTGCATATTGATTTAACATGGTACGTCTAGAGAGAGCTTGTTCTCTAAATTCATTTCACAATGCATAGGCTGCTCTTTTCACTCTACTATTCCTTTATACTGAGAATTTGAGTTTAACGGTACTTAACTATGTATATTGAATGTATTTTCTCAAAGATACACAATTAATTAGCTTTTCTTTCAGTTTGCAATTTTGTTACTATTGGCATTGATTTGTTTATGATTTCTTTTGTTAATTCCTCCACTTGCTTATATTACATTTAAATTGATTGTAGTTATCCACCATATGGAAAAACTCGTATAAAGGTGGTGAGTGGAGACCATGTGTGAAATCGTCTCCTGGAGGTATGAATTATGTTGAAGATATGAATGCGGTATTTTGATACATCATAAAAACCTTTCATTTCTTTAGATATTTGATCAAACAGTCATGTTGTGTTGCTCGACTTGTTTTGATTTAATAAATTTTGAATGAACATAGGGATGCTTGGTTTTCAGTTTTTGAGCTACAACTAATGGCTTCATAATAATTGTTTGGATCAACTTGAGGGTTTGTACTACTGAGTTGTACTGCACCTTTTGGTGAATTCTTGAAAAACATAATCACAAAATATCAAGGAAATTGTCAGTGTAAATTTTGTTTGTTGCTATGGAAACTAAGATCAAATGCTGCCTGGTCTAACAGGTCACCCATTATTGGAGAAATAATTTGGTTAAGAATAAGATTCTGAGCATTTTGCAATCCGTCAGGTAGTTTACTTCTGATGAATAGGAGTGATAGCATTTAGTCATCTGACCCTAACACATACACATTCACTTTTATCCAAGAATGAGATTTTGTATGATTTCGAGAAGCCGCAGTGGTGTATATATGTGCTGAGATTTCCATTCCCCAAACTCTTAAAGTAACTTAAGGTTGTTATTTAGATACTTTTATTGGATAGTTATCTTAATATTTGTGAACATCTTGTGATGTGTTGGATCCCCTCTTTCTGATCCCCAGGATTCAGTTCTCTAGAAGAAATCTATTCCTTTCAATTGATGGACACCATTTTTTAACTTTGACAAGGTTGTGCTGATTTTCAATAATGTGTGTAACTGCTTTTCATGAAGAAAAAAGTAGGATAGTTAGGGTAAAAGTTAACTGTTGATTCTTTTGGAGGATTTTATGAAGTGTTAACCTTCAATTTTGTTGCTACCACTCCACAATAGCATGGACTAACATGTGTGAGAGATATGGCCTGTGTATAAACCACCTTCCTTCTTGGCTAAATGATTGGTCATCCTCAAACCTTTTAGGTCTATATGATGTCGCCAGATATTTCTGACTTGAATTGTTTATGGAGTAGCTTTTTTTTCTCCTTTGTATATATGAATATGCAGCCTGCATAATTTATGTCCGGAGTTTTTGTGTATTCCAAATGTGTGTGTCTTGCGACATCTTTGTTTTATCCATATTGTCTTTTCTGGTTGTGTTTTATCTCAGGCTTACCTGAATCAAATGGTTACATATATGTTGAAGCAAATGGTGGCCTTAATCAACAGAGGACATCGGTTGGTGCTTCTCTTTCAATCTTCATGACTGCATTCACCTTGTTAGTTACAACATTTTTCCATAATGAAGGAACTGCTAGGTTTACACTAACTACAATTATTCTTAAGTTGCAGATATGCAATGCAGTGGCTGTGGCAGGTTATCTTAATGCAACACTTCTGATTCCGAACTTCCATTTTCATAGCATTTGGAGAGATCCTAGGTTAGTTAGCTCTTCTTGTCCAATGCTGCACCTATAATTATAAATTTCCATTTATCATATTCTTTAGAGTTGATTAGAAATCCAATTTCTGGTTTCTTCTCTTTAGAAATTCAACTTATCCTGTAATCTCATTTTACCTATTGATGATGGATACTGCAGTTACTTCCTGCTCTATTCATTGGACGTACCCAGTGGTGTTTAAAGTAGTTTGTCTATTCAAAAGTAGCTGCCATTATTTGGTCTCTGTTTAGTTTGTCCGTCGTTGTCCATTAATTTTGAGTTCTGATTTGTGACAAATTCCCATCAGTGTGTTTTGTGACAAATTCCCATCAGTGTGTTGTTCTTGGATCAGATTCCTGGAAGACTGCTATTACCAAATCTTTTTTATTGAAAGTTTTACTTAATTTGGGGCAGCTTACATGTATGATATCTGTCCAATAATGTTATTCCAAGATAAAATGAGCTATCTTAATTGATTTTTTCTATGATCACAATGCAATTGGGTATTCTTATTGTGGTTTTTACGTTCAGAGTTTGTTTTACGTTCAGAGTTTGTTCTCAAGGTTTGATAAATTGATAATGCATTGCAGTTTTTCTTAACCTGTTCCTGAGACTGATGGATTTTTATTTTAATTCTCCAGCAAGTTTAGAGATATCTATGATGAAGAATTTTTCATCAATACCTTGCAAAATGATGTAAGGGTTGTTGATAATATCCCGGAATATCTCATGGACCGTTTTGATCACAACTTGACCAATGTCTATAACTTCAGAGTAAAAGCATGGTCGCCAATATCATATTATAGGGATGTAGTACTTCCAAGGCTATTAGAAGAAAAGTAAGTGAGTAGATACAGTACATTGTTGTATATAGTCTCTCTCTTCACATGCGGGCACACAGAGACACTTACACATAATCAAATGCACACACGGATTAATTAAACTGGGTTATTATATGATGTTTGTGGAACTATTTGATTATGCTTGGTTGACCAATATATTAATATTAGTTTGCTTATTGAATTTCTTTTTTGTATTTTTGATAATGTTTCAGGGTTATAAGGATATCTCCTTTTGCAAATCGTTTGTCATTTGATGCACCACCCCCAGTCCAACGGCTTAGGTGTTTGGCAAATTATGAAGCTTTAAGGTTTTCAAGTCCGATATTGACTCTGGGGCAAACCTTGGTTGCAAGAATGAAAGAACGCAGTGTAGTTCATGGTGGAAAATATGTATCAGTGCATCTTCGCTTTGAGGAGGTTAGTGTTAATTACTTAATAGGTGTTTACTATTACTGGTTTCTGCTCACCATCAGGATCATTCAAACCTTGTTATTGCCAATTTATAAGATCCTTGCTAATATGCAGGACATGGTTGCATTCTCTTGCTGTATTTTTGATGGTGGAGAGCAGGAAGACAGAGACATGAAAGCAGCAAGGGAAAGGGGTTGGAAGGGAAAATTTACAAAGCCTGGTCGAACCATCCGTCCTGGAGCAATTAGGCTTAATGGGAAATGTCCCCTTACACCTTTAGAGGTATTATTTTCCTTTTCATATTTGCCTCATTCCATTTGCTGGTGATATTGAACATTGTATTTTCAATTTAGTTTAACTATCATTAGAGCACTTGCTTGATATGCTGTTATGATGGATGAAGTCTGAATGGTTGTTTTGTGCTGTAGATCATAAAAATACAAGGAAAAAAAATTGTTCTCCTTTACATTATGAATGTTCATACTACTACTCCCTGGCCCATTCTAGAGGTCATTTGGGAAGATACGTGTGCTCATTTCCACATTATTGCTCTTTGATCATCAACCTTAAACAATATGTGCATGCGTCAGTGTTGCCTTCGTAAATAAATAGCTAGTCTATGACTGTATATCTATTTTTGGTGGCATATAACTGATGTCTGTGCTACTGCTTGCATTGAGAAAAGTCTAATGTTAGTCAGAATTGTTAAGCAAGAGTATTGCACATGAGCCTTTGACATATCTTACTTTTCTGCCCTTGTGAGTCAGAATTGTTAAACAAGAATATTGCACTTGAACCTTGGGAATATCTTACTTTTCTGCTATTCTTGTACTTGAACCTTTGGAATATCTTACTTTTTTGGCCCTGTGGATTTTATGTTAGTATACCCTCACATTTATTTTCCTTTTCCCTTTTATCAGGTTGGTCTGATGCTTAGGGGCATAGGTTTTGATAAAAACACATACATATATTTGGCTTCTGGCAAGATATACAATGCTGAAAAGTATATGGCCCCACTCCTAGAAATGTTTCCAAATTTGCAAACAAAAGAGATGTTGGCATCGGAAGAAGAACTTGCTTCTTTTAAGGTACGAAACATTTGTGACCTCGTTCAACTGCCTATGGTATGATTTAGCATTATTTATATGACTGGACTTGGGTTACTTGTTCCAGAACTTCTCTTCTAGAATGGCAGCACTAGACTACACTGTTTGTCTTCACAGTGAGGTATTTGTTACGACACAAGGTGGAAATTTCCCTCATTTTCTGATGGGCCACAGAAGATTCTTGTATGGTGGACACTCCAAAACAATCAGACCAGACAAGCGGAAGCTGGCGTTACTTTTTGATAATCCAAACATTGGGTATACATTTATTCATCTGCTTTTTTATAATTATTTTCTGTTAAATAACTTTACTCCTGTGGGTGAACAAAAATGCCTTGACATTTAGTCAAATTACTTAATAGTTGAGCTACAAACGAAGCCATGCTTTTTCATTGTTGTTTGTCAGATTCCGTGTTCTTTTAAGTCTCAGAGCAAGGACTGATTTTTTTCTGCTTTCTGGGTGATTGATGTGGTCTGGAAGGAACAAAATTGATGGAAATGGTATTCATGCTTTTTTCCTGATGGAAAATAAAACTAGTAACAAAGTTAGACAGCTATCTGAGTTTTTTAGTGTTCTTTAATATATGAAATCTTACACGCAATCTAGTTGCATTTGTCTTTTCTTTGCATGCACATGTTGTGCACATGCGGGGTTACTAGATATTGCTGAGTTCAGTGGCCTGCAGATGATATTGCTGAGTTCAGTGGCCTGCAGATCTTGCTGCTTTATTCCTACTTCATGTATTTTATATAAAAAATAGGACAAATTATTGGAAAGTTAAAAGTACTAGAGAAATTTCATTTGGAAACTAGACTTCTAGCTTGGTTTTGATAAGATGCATAAGGTTTTTGGTTTTCCCAATGATGACATAAAGTCAACCCTCTCCAGTTAAAACCAGTTGATAAACCATTTTCTGTTTAAGCCATTTCCATTTATCAGTTTTGACCATCTATGATTTAGAAAAGTCTATCGAATATGCCTTAATTTTGTTATTTATTTTCTTACAACTCTAGTTTGAAAAAAAATGTGTGGTGACATGGAATTTGTCGAATCCTTTATATTCAGTAACAGATGACTTTCTTGTATGCTTAGTATGTTCAGTTAACAGTAATTTTTGAATGGAGGTTGATGGTAGACCAGTATTTGGAAAAGAATTTGATTTCATGCTGTTGTTACAGCATCATTATATACTCAAATTTAGGTTCTGATTTGAAAGCATTTGCAAAATTTGGTGATTTTTTACGCTTGCTTTTCCCTAAAAACTAATGGAAGTTTATTGGATTTAGTGTGACTAATGATTTGCAGAAAGTGATTATAATCGCATTTACCCTTTGTTCCCAGGTGGAAGAATTTCAAGCGGCATATGTTGAGTATGCGGGCACACAGTGATTCGAAAGGTTTTGAATTAAAGCGGCCCAATGACTCCCTATACACATTTCCATGTCCTGATTGCATGTGCCGAATGAACAAAACAGAATTATCAGCCGCGTGAACGGATTGAAGAGATACATTGATGTTTGCTTCCTCTGCCTTGTTGTTACTGTGGGCACATCTTGCTACTGACACCATTTTTAAGTGTTGAAATTCTTTGATTTTTTTTGACCCTGCAACGTAGTGAGATGCATGCACTTCAGTTTGGGAGCTACGAGGATCAATAATTCCCGGATTGGAAGAAAGGTTGATGTACATTGATGGAGGAGTTACATGGGTAGGTATTTGCCTAACTGAGCATTGTTTTCATACATGCGGCTGGCTCTGGCTGTATCTAACAAGCTGTAAAAATAACACAAAATTCTTTGGTGCCCTCCCCTGTAAAGTAATTGGAGATCATTCACAATGTAGAAACATCAACTTTGTGTACATTTGCAGAAACCAAGGGATCTCATTTTTCTAGCATAACATTTTTGTTGCTTTAACAGGAGGCTCCCTCTCAACCATAGCTGTTACCCTGTTGTTTGTGGATTCTACTTCCGTTTGTTTGTTAGGGGATGATGCCTCTTTTAACTAAGTTGGCCGCCGTATAATGATGACTATGCTTCCCTGTCTATGTTATTGTTACTCAAACACATGTTTCTGGCCACCACGCACACAATTATATATATATAGAGAGAGAGAGAGCGTGTGTCTAGCAATGAACAAGACTCATCTTTCAAGAAAGCTAAAAATTCAACCAACTTTCACTTTCATACGTATCGTTATCTAAAAAGATGATGCACTTTTAGAACATCCAGGCCAACCTTTCAGAGAGAATCTAAACAAGAACATGAAATATCCATATTTGACCTTATTCGTATTTAAATCCATGATAAAGCATGAAAGGGACTTGGTGGGGAAGGAAGACATCGATAATAATAATAATAATAATTATTATTATTATTATATATAAAAAAAGAAGACACCGCAAAATATAAAACGTCCCTGCTGTCTCTCTACTCCTAAATCCGAATCCTCCAAAATCAGAAGCATAGAACATGCCCAACGCAGCTATGGGGATCTTTGGAGGTCTCACCGACGACCAGCTCAACTTCTTCAACACTCGAGGTTACTTCAACGTCACAATCCTTCACCACTCGTGCCTTTCAATCATTCAATTGTTGAGATCAATGATTTTGCAGGGTATCTGGTTCTTGAGTCGTTCGCCAGCTCTCAAGACACAGTTTCCATGATCAAAAGAATGGAGCGGTTGCTCGACGATTTTGATTGCTCCACCGCCTCTATTTTCTCCACCAGGAATCAGGTCTATTTTGTTAGCGTTTTACAGACTAATATTCTCCAATTTTTGGAGGAGTTTTCGTTTGACTTGTAATTTTTGTTTTGTTCAGCAACAAGCTACTGATAACTACTTCTTCGAGAGTGCCGAGAAAATTTCCTTTTTCTTTGAAGGTGAGATTGTGTTGATTTTTATGTTCCTCAGAGCACCCTCTTTTGCTAATTCTGTATAACTTTTTTAAAAAAAGATCCAATTTCATTTTCACTTTGTGGTGATGGGTTTGAATTTCTTTTTCCTTAGGAATACTATTGTTATGGGTTAGGTGTTGGGTTCTGGTTTGGTAATTTCAGTAGAATGTGTTGGATGCTTAATGGTTTCATTTGAACGGTTCCTTGTGTTTTCCACCACATCAATCTTCTATTGGTCATTGTTACTTTTTTGTCAGTGGGTTTATTTGCTAACTGGCAATCGAAATCTTTTGGCAGAGAAAGCATTTGCTGATGATGGGAATTTAAAGCAATCAAAAGAACTGTCTATTAACAAAGTGGGCCATGGTATATTGTTTAGAACTTCCAACTCTTACAGTTTTTTCATGTTATTTATGCTCTTAAAGGGTTTGGTTGCATCAGTTATGATCGCTTTATCAGGGTCTTTTATCTGGACTAAGAGTTGTTCACATGGGTATATCTTCTTGCAGCCTTACATGAGCTTGACCCAGTATTTAGAAACTTCTCTTGCTCCGAGAAAGTGTCAAACTTGTTATTGTCTCTGGGTTACAAGAGGCCAATCATCATTCAGTCTATGTACATTTTTAAGGTACTTTTAGAGTCGTATCATTGATTGGAGTTTCTTTTATAGCAAAAGCTGATCCAAAAATAAAGAAACCTATATTCATACATCTGAGACTGTTGAAGAAGAATCACTTACAAAGAAGATTTACAAATGGATTTGTACCTTTTCTAATGCTTAAGAATTCAGTTTCTAAGTTAGCTACCGTTAAGAAACTCAACATTAGCCCAAGCTATTACTTTGTATGAATTCTGTTACTAATTAGTATATAGCTTGCTTAGTGTTGAAATTTACAGATATGCACATACACCTTTTTGAACTTTTGAATGTAAGAAGGATTCCATGTTGAAGTCCAAGGAAGACATGAAAAATCACTAACAGATAAGAATGATGCGACATCAGATTCTAAATTGTTTCTTTATAGTATTGCATCCTCATGGTCTTATACAGTGTTAATCATAGAATATAAGGTACCTCAGCAATATGCATTACAGTGAAATCAATCATTACCAATGTGATGTATCCATTACTGGTACAATTCTTTCAGTTTAGACTTCATTATGGAATGTATGCACTTGAATTTGTTAAGTTTCTTGAGTTGATTGGTTAGCATGGATGATAAGGAAAATTTTAGAACTACAATGACATACCAAAGATTTTATGAACATGAATTCCAATTAAGATGTTTATTGGATGATGACATCTATAACTATCAACATTGACACATTTCTTTTGATATTTTTGATGTTTCTTCCATTAGTTTATATTGAGTTTAAGAGTGTGAAGTGATCCGTATGATTTATATCCACAGCAACCAGGCATTGGAGGCGAAGTAGTGCCTCACCAAGATAATTCATTCCTATACACTGAACCGACAACCTGCACAGGGCTTTGGTTGGCTTTGGAAGATGCGAAAGTAGTAAATGGTTGCCTGTGGGCCATTCCCGGATCCCATAAAAGTATTTTCTATTTGAATGGGCTCTTTAGTTGTTTTATTCTTGTAGAACTTATGCAATGGTAAACAATTGCATTTGGGTCATTCTTGAATCCCACAAAAGTATTCTCTATTTTAATGGGTTACTTGCTTGTTTTGTACTTTTAGAACTGCATAATTTGATCTTTCTTTGTGTATGTTGTTCTATTTAGATGGCCTGGTGAGAAGGTTTCTTAGAGGGGAGCAGGGTGTTTATTTTGATCGACCATCCCCTTCTTATGATCAAAAAGATTTTGTTCCAATTGAAGTTAAAGCCGGTTCTTTGGTTGTTATTCATGGGGACCTTATTCACCAGAGGTGAGTTTGTACACACACACACACATACATATTTCATGTATAGGAGTCAGTTGCCAAAATGATTGTGAATGCTACTTTTCAATAGGTGGTAAGTAACTCTTTTTTTGCATGTTCAAACAGTTTTGAGAATATGTCCCCGAAATCAAGACATGCCTACAGCTTGCATGTTGTAGATACTGATGGCTGCAAGTGGGCTCAAGACAATTGGTGAGCAAATTGATGTGGCTTAACTTATTGGGACTTTGTTTTATGCTTTCAAATCATTTCCAGCATTTAGTTATGATTGATCAACCAGTGAATACTTTTCTTCTGATTATGTTCTTTGGTATTCTTAACTCCTAAGATTGAAAACGTACTAAAGCTGAACTCCCTTTAAAAAATGTTCTGCCTGACATAATCACAAGTGCAACATACATCATACTTTTCCAAACCGAATGCTTTCAAGCATGCTGTTTTGCCAAGTGCTTTTTTGCTAAACACAATCTTTATGCCTTTGATTATCTTCCCCCAGGATTAGAAGAAAAGTAGAGCCAGAGCCTCTATATGTTTCTTGATTCCAACACAAATCGGTTGTGCAGAATTTTCAGTAAAGCTCAGCTGACTCGATATATGATATTTGATCAGTTGCAGCCTTGTAAAATAAGGGTATGTATTTGCTTTTCGTCATGTACTATGACATAAATGTTATAACAAGGGGGATTACATGTACCTTTGTGGTAACAGAGAAGTGTTCCATTACACATAAGTTTAAGCTACTTATTCTTCCAAGTAATTGGTGAAAAAGTCGTTTCCATTTTATGCTTAATTACTTTGTGAGTTTGCTGTTGAACTCACTTGAATCGGACCCCACTTATTTGATGGTAACAACAGAATTGAAATTAGGATCTCCGTTGAATTGATGTTTCAATCTTTTGATTTAGAAGAACTTCAAATTGATGTTGTGAAAATTAAACTATTTAGAATTTCAAAAACAATTTTATGTGAACAATATAATGCAAAATTTTACAATTTTAGAAGTCGGAATAATAATTTTAGTTGACGCCCAAATAATAGACTATCTTAGTAGGTGGTTAAAAGCATCAGTTTATAGATGTAAAAATTTGTCCTTTTTATACTTATCATACAGATTTTTGATAGTTCTTTTGCAGTTAAATTTAGTGTAACATTTACCTTTATTATATCTATCATTTATAAATAATTTTGTTACTATTGAATAATTGTGACGTTTAATGTTTCAATTGATAGAGGCGTGGTGGTTGGCCCAAGCCACATGGCTCGTAATTTAGTATATTAATTTTTGGGTTGTATTAACTCGAGTCCAGAATTTTTGTTAAATGTCAACTTACAATCTATTCAACCTCAGTCAACATGAAGAGTGGATTGAATTGAACACACTATGATACTTGAGAAGCATGCTTCGTCCGTTAACTTGTATTTTTGGAGAACTTAAATAGCTCCGTAATATAATCATATCACCAAAACAACAATTTTTTTTTCTTTTCATGTTTCCTTTGCGTACGTACTGGGTATGAATCGGTTAAGGGACTTTAATAGGGTATTCATAACATTGGGTTATATGCATCTTTAGGATTAAGATAACCAAAGATCATTCAAGAAGTTCATTATCGCTTATATATATCAAGCAGATACTTGAACAATTTTGTATGTAGGGTTGTAAACTACTTTGTTATGCCTATTGCAAAGGATAGCGGTGGTCTGACCTAAATTAACTTTTTTGGACCCAAAATTTAACGAGTTAATCATAAATTGACTAAGTTTCCAATCATCAAGGGCCAGTCTCCAATCGAAAAAGCAAGAGCTAGGCCACAAAAATAACATTATTTTAGTATAATTGACTAAAATAACATTGTTTTGATTTGTACGTTTAAAAAACTAAAGGCTACAAGAATGTCATTTTGGTTGTGGCTTAAGCAGACTCAAATTGGGTTAAAGGCACATATATTGGCTTGATCTGACCCAACCTATTAGTAACACTACCTACTCCTAAAGGTGAACACGTGAGCAGTAGACATTATCCTCAATCATCATAAAACGAGGAAGAGATAAAGAAGATTCATTACTAATTGTTCAATTAGTAGAACCATGTACGCTATATTATGAACAAAATTAGATATATAATTATTGTTTTTTTTTGGAATTTTAAAAGAAGATTATATTATCAAAAGGCAGTCACTATACTGTACAACCTTATATAATTATTGTTGGTATTAATCTAATCTTAAATAAGCATATTGAAAAGTAATAAAAATAATATTTAGGTATACTAGGAACCCTAAGTATTATTGTAAGATACCAACTATATTTTTGTCAAAGACATAGTAATTTGAAGAGAAGTGAATATGGAATGTATTCCCACAAGATGATTGATTATAAATCTTATAACCAAGCTAATTTCTAGAGATGTGTTATATATATATATATGTTAGGTCATAAGGATTATGTAAGATTTAAATTTTGGTTTTATTTTGTTTCTTATATGAGAACATTCATAATACTTGTTACCAATGATGATATTTTCGTAAACCACAAGTGTACGGTTGTCAAAGTGAGTAATAAATCGGTAAGAACCAAATCGTGTCCACAGAGATTATGAGAAAGTTCAATTCTATGCTAAATAACGTTATTTAAAATTGGGTTGAGTGAAATTTTAGGAAATTAAAATTTCTGTAAAGAGAATTTTTTTTAAAACTTAAATAAATTTATAAACAGCTACCCAATTCACTGCGACCAAAATTAACTATGAAAATAACAAATTTGTGAAGTAACTAATTAAGAAAAGATTACAACAATTTACTAATTAAAAGTTTTAACGACAAAGGGGAATGACTTTCTCTTAAGGAATGATATTTTTGTCACCCTTAATATTGAATTAGCTATCCTCCGAAAATGAAATATCCAAACCTTGTAGGTGAATTTTAAGAGTAATTAATCCCCTTTTCTCAAAGATAAATTAATCTATCCACTCTGGACGTCATTTAGTAATCTCTTACTTAAGTTCTTCCTAGAATTTCTTAAGTCTTAAACCTTCAATTTTCATCTCCGAAGTTTCTTGGGTCTCCCAACTCACAAGAAAATTCTAGTCAAAATTTTCTTCAATCTTCTAGTAAAAACTCCTTTTTTTTTCAAGACGAATTTATACCAAGGCAATTTCCTATAATACAAAGGAATAACAATTAAACCCAAGGAAAATCAACAAGTATATGAATATTTAGTCATGAATTCCAGCAATGCTCATTGTCAAAGCATCATAAAAATATCAAATTCCTAAGAGAAATTAAGGTTTTAGCCACAAATTATCATGTCAAGCAGTCCAAAAATAGAAACGTTAGACAAACTCATGAAAGGATCAAAAATAAATGAAGAACAAAGCTCCAAATATGCAGCAAAATAACAATGCTCTCCCATCTCTTTGCATGGCTGATTGCATGAAGACGTTGTTTTTTGTGTGGAAAGCTGTGTCTTGTGGAGTGGTATGAGTAAAGAGTTGCTGCCGTTGGTGGAGGCTATGTGTGTATGTGGAAGATTGGAGAGGAATTAGTTGTTTGAATAATTTTTTGGCTGGAGCTTGCGTTGTGGAAGATTGATGTGCGTGAAATAAAAATTGGAGGCTTCAAGTGGATGGCTGTCTGTAAGTGGGGTAAAATAAACAGTTGCTGTGTGTATGAAGGCTTGCGTTGTGAGTGGAGAGCTGGTGCGATGTGGAGGTTGGAGTTAAAATATGAAGGCTTGTGTTGGTGGATGTGTGGGTTGCTTTGGTGAAGATGTGAAGGCAGTGAAAATACCGTGAGTGAGTGGTGGATGGAGGTTACTTGGTGGAAGAATTCAAGTCTAGAGGCTTCTAGTGGTGATGGATAAAAAAAAATGAAGAATGGCTTGCGTTGGTGGATGTTGGGAGTTGTGTGAAGAGTTACGTTGATGGAAGGCTTCTTGGTGGATGAGAGAGCTGGTGGTCTCGGTGGATGGATGGCTTGGTTATGTTCTTGAATTCAGCTTTGCGTGAAAGAAAAAAAGGCATGAAGTCTAATGCATTGGTTCAATGATGAAGGGTTAGTGAGGAATCAAGAGAGAAAACTATCCAAGTGGGGGTTGCGTTGAAAAATAATAATAAAGGCTGTGCTGGTGGAATGATTTGTGTTGATATGGAGCTGCTACATATGGAGTGGGGGCTGCTTGCTTTAGTAGAGTGATAGAAGTTAGCTGTTGGGATGTGGTATAGAATAATTAAATGTGGGGTTGATGCATGGCTGGAGGAGCGTTGTGAAGGTATGGAGAGTGAAATAGAGTGTGGGGCTGATATGTGAGTTTGTGTGTGGAGTATGGGAGCTTGCATTGATGAAAGTGAAGGCTGTGCTGGTGGAGGCTGATGTGTGGTTCTTTGGTGGATTGGCTAGCTGCTACATGTATTGAAATAATTAAAGGTGTGGGGCTAGTGTTGATCCTTGGCTTGTTAGTGACGTTGTTGTGGAATGGAGTGTGGGGCTGGTGTGTTGATCTTTGGCTGGTTGGAATTGATTTTTCAAGGTCAATTTTGATAGTGCATAAAAACTAAATGGTGACTATTGAGGAGCTCAAATTTTATCAGTATCTTCGTCTTTGAGTTAGCTTCAATATGAGAATTGAATCACGGGATTTTTCTATCTGAGTCAAAAGTTATGATCAAAACATCGTCGAAAGGTCATTTTGACGATCCAAAATCTGATGCAAATTTTGAGAATTTATTTCTCCTGAATTCCAGCTTAGAAAAATCTGCAATTAGTCCCAAAAAATTCATCAATGAGTCAAGAATTTAAGTATGAAATTTCAAAATTTTTGGCTAAACCAATCTCGAGATAAAAATCCCACAATGACTAGAGGTCAAGTCTGTCAGAAACTCAAAAATAATGCAATTCAAGTCTATTTGTTTCATTTATGCATTTTATGTCAACAAATCTCGAATAATGCTAAAAATGATAAACTAGCCATAGATGAACATAAAATGAATATAAATGACTCTAAATTAAGTTCTAAACATATATGAAGATATAAGTGTATCAAATTCCCCCATACTTAGCTCTTGCTTGTCCTCGAGTAAGCAAAAGAACAGAAAGTAGAACTACAGAAAACTTGAAAAACAAAGTGCAGAAAAACAAAAACATGCAATGAAAAAAAAAATACTTAAGTATGGAGCATTCAAATAAGATCCCCAAGCATATTAATTAATTCATGTATGATAACTAGAACTCGGTTTACCACGATCAATACATAAAATTAATGAACTCAGTTAACATGTAATAGTTGAACTAATCTAGCATAATAGAGTTAGAGGAAATCTATGCCATATCGAAATAATAAAGTCCTCTCATTGATATATACTCCAACACCCAAACTATTTAGGCTCAAATGTGTAACTCTCAAAATTCGATCGATGAATACATTCTACAATATGCTTGTTTTCAATCTTGACAACACTATCAAAGTGCGCATATACTATACACAAATCAAAAGGTCTTTAAAACGGTTGTAATGTGGCTTGGCTAAAGGTGAGGTAAAAGAAAGATAAGAGAAGGTTAAAGCAAAGGCAATAGAGTTGTACAGAATATTATAGAACTTATGTACATGTATGCATCCAGGTACATAATTCTGCAAATTAAACACAAACAACTCCACATAGACAAGTATATAATTCGAAACACTTGGGAAACACTTTTCTTTTTTTTTAATCACACGGCAGAAACTCTTTCTCTTTTTTTGTTTTTTATTTTTTTGTTTTTTTTCATATTCACAGCCAAACATTTGGATTACCACCATGTCATCATATGTCCACCAACTCACACCTTCAACTTGCCAAATAGATGCTCTACTAACCTTGGTCATAGGGTATAGAGTATAAAAATGAGATCAAGGCTAAGTTAATAATGTGGAAAACAAAGAAAAAGATAAAAGCTCAGAGGGGCTTTCTAATGGAAATCATGCTTTAGGTTGGCTTTTTAAGTTCAAGTGGTTTAACCTAGATGTCTTTATCATGTTCATGCAAGCATGCTAAATCAAGATATTAAGCAAGTTCTAGAGAATTATACCATTGAAAGAATGCACACAACAAAGAATAATGTTGAAGGCACAA
>JAOSBK010000066.1:19200-30027 GCA_027568895.1 Erythroxylum shatona | reverse complement strand
CGTCTGCATTTGTGTCATTTTGAATTATGTGTAAATTTGTATTTCCGCAAGATTAGTACTGTTATTGCTGAGTGCCCTAATTGATTAATGCTGTATTGTAATTTGATTACTGAAATAGTGTTTTGATTGAAAATGATTTCGTATTAGAACGGGCCCAAATTATTTACTGATATGCGCGCACTCGAATGTGTTTTAAAAAAATGTATTATCGAGTTTTGAATTGTTTTGATTGCTCTAGCATACCACCCTCGTAAGGCACGGGCTCGGATATCACCATTGATATCGGGTTCAGGTCTTGCGGGAGTGGGATGCTACAATCTCATTTTGATTTCTACAAAAGAAGTTATGGTCAAAAGAAATAGGATTGCTTAGTTGTAAGATGCTCTCAGGTGCATATACTATCAGAGAACACTATGTCATGATGTGACAATTAAACATCGTCCAGCCATCATCACTCATGGGTGTGAGGGAGAAAACTCACAGGTGTGAGTGTCTCATGGGCATGAGAGGGTGTCTGAGAGAAGAGTCACGGGTGTGACAGATAAGGACAAAAATGTTGAACTATTTGACAACACCCTCTGTCAGACCTATCCCACGTTTTTCACTCTATCCCTCCCAAATGATTTCAGATGGCTAAGGTTGTTGCTGAAGATGAAGAGAAATGTCTTATGAATCTATTGGTTTAAGAATCAAGTCATCTAGAGGTCGGATGACAAAGTTATGTCCAAAAGAAGCAAAGGTGTTTAGGGTGAGTCAACCCTTCAAAGTCACCGTCATGCATAAGCACTGGGGTGACTTCCAACATGACTAGTAATGTCACCGTCGTGCACAAACACGAGGGTGACTTTCAACATACCCAGCAATGTCACTGTCATGCATAAGCACGAGGGTGACTTCCAATACCCAACTTTTCCAATAGTATATTTTCCCATAAATCGTAATTTTCTTCCTCTCTTCCATTTTTCTCCAGATTTCTCACTTCATCTTATTCAATGAACACATATCACACTTAAACTAATTCTTCTACTTCCATTTCAGCTCATCACAACTCAAACAAATCAAATATATATTTAAGCACTAAAAACCAATGCATGCACGTGAAATCATGTTCAACTTTCTGTCTCTACTATATTTTCATTCTTACTACATTTGTTTCATTTTCTGCATTTTCTTTTCAACTTGCACAACACCTAGTAATCTCATATTCAATTCCCACACTAACACATCATCAGAATCATTCACAGAACTCAAAGAGCTAGAAATATCCTTTAATTTTAAACTCATTCAAATTCACCTCTGTTAACACTTTATATATTTTCACGCATGAATAGTGCATCAACTATAACAGAGACATATATATTTCTTCGTCAAATTACATAAATTTTCATCTATCTCAATCCAGAATCCATTCAATACAATGTTAAACAATTCCTAATTCTCAAATCCATCATCTAAAATTATTCATCACCGTAACCACAATTCTCAAACCCATGCATGCATATATATAGTTACACAATAAAAATACCATTAGAACTACTTAGTTTAGTTATTCTTCCCAACAGTAAGAATAACTCAATCACACCCAAAAAAAAATAACAATTCAATATTCGATGATGGACAAGGAATAAAGACAAAGTGCTCTGCTGAATGCTTTAGATGAATATCAAAAGCTACAGTAATTCTTTACTCAGAACCAACTTCGTAGGTATTTGTATGTATTACATTTGTCACTAAACCCAATCATCCACTTATCACCACCGATACAAACCAGTCATTTGTCACATATATATTATTGCAACATGTCACTATATAATTGGGCTATAAATCAATGTTTTTCTCAAAATTCACTAAAAATTCCAAAATACCCTAAACATACCAAAATTGCCAAATCACATTTTAATCGCATTTAATAACTGAGTTATACTCGAAAAATGTCAATGAATGCATATACAATCATATGAATATGAGCTTATGCATGACGTGCATTTTCCTAATTTCGGAATACTTTCTCATAATTCACAATTATAGCCTTAACATGGGTAATGGGATGTTACAATTCTCCCCTCCAAACAAAAATTTCGTCCTCAAAATTCTTACGTAAATGATCAAATAGGCAGGGGTACTGATTGCTCATATGCTCCTCCGTCTCCCATGTGGCTTCCTCACTCGAGTGATTCTTCCAAAGTACTTTCACCATTGGGATCACTCGGTTCCTCAATTGTTTACTCTGATAGCCAATTATCTTAACTGGATCTTCAACACAGCTCAAATTACTAGAGACTTCAATCTCCTGGGTCGGTATCACATGAGTTGGATCTGAATATCACCTAAGCATACTTACATGAAACACATTATGTATCTGAGCCATTTCCGATGGTAAGGCTAACTTATAAGCCAATGGTCCAATTATTTCAATTATCTCATATGGACCAATATACATTGGACTTAACTTACTCTTCGTACCGAATCTCAGTACACCTCGTCAAGGTAATACTCTCAGAAATACTTTATCTCCCACCTAATAATCCATATCTCGTCTGTGCTGATCTATCTAGTTCTTTTGTTTGTCTTGTGTTATTTTAATTATGCTACGGATCAATTTCACCTTATCAATAGTATCCTGAATCAATTATAGGCCTTCAACAATTCTTAGACCCTCTTCATCCCAATATAAAGGCGAACGACACTACCTGCCGTACAATGCCTCGAAAGGAACTATACCGATACTGCTATGATACTGATTATTATAAGAAAATTCAATCAAAGCCACACACTGATCCCAGGCTCCTTAAAGCTCTAGAACACAAGCGCTAAGCATATCGTCAATAGACTTAATCGTTTTCTCACTCTGACCATCTGTCTGAGGATGAAATCCCATACTGAAATTTAGCTTTGCATCCAAAGTTGCCAATAAACTACCCCAAAATCTCGAGGTAAATCTAAGATCCCTGTCCGATACAATGGACATTGGAACCCCGTGTAATCTAAAAACTTCATTTACATATCGTCAAGCTAACTGATCTAGTGAATAGTTTTCTCTCACTGGCAAGAAAGGAGCCGACTTGGTCAATCTATCAATAATGACCCAAATGACATCATGTTGCCTCGGAGTCTTCAGTGATCCCATAATGAAATCCATTATGATTCGCTCCCATTACCACTCCGGAATAGGTAATGAATGTAATTTTCCAACTGGAGCCTGGTGCTCAGCCTTAACTTGCTAGAAAGTTATACATTTAGAAACAAACTCCTCTACTTGCTTCTTATACATTTAGAAACAAACTCTTCTACTTGTTTCTTCATACCAAGCCACTAGTATTGTTGTTTCAGTGTGTTATACATCTTGGTGGTACTATGATGCATAACATAAGCTGCTACATTAGCTTCCTCCAAGATCTCTTTCCTCAAATTATCAACATCAGGCACACATAATCTTTGCTTAAACCATAATGTATCATCTTTAACTTCAAATTTAGAATCCAACTTCACTTTTGACTTCTCAAATAACTTCACTAAGTCTGGATCTTTGTTCTGAGCCTCTTTGATTTTTTCAAGCAACACAGGTCTCAACTTCAAAGTAGCTATCAATGTATCATTCTGCTCCAACATCAAATCAACACTCAGTGCTCTCAACTGAATGAGGCTAGGTAACCTTGGTAAATGTACTTGAGCTACACAGCTATTAGACCTCCGACTTAATGTATCAGCCACCACATTAGCTTTGCCAGGATGATACTTAATTGTATAATCATAATCTTTCAAAATTCTATCCATCCCCACTGTCTCATATTCAACTTTTTATGGCTTAACAAATACTTCAAACTTTTATGATCAGTGAAAACCTAAAAAGTTTCTCCATACAGATAATGTCTCCAAATTTTTAAGGCAAACACTATTGCAGCAAGTTCCAAATCATTGACTAGATAATTAAATCCATGAGATCTCCACTGTCTCAATGTACATGCTATTACTTTACTATGCTGCATCAGTTCATATCCTAAACCCTGGTGTAAAGCATCACTATACACGACATAACCTCCAGAGCTAGATAGAATAGCTAATACCGGTGTTGTAGTTAACTGATGCTTAAGCTCCTCAAAACTCCTCTGATAATCGTCATTCTATCTGAAAAGCACATTCTTTCTCAGAAGTTTTGTCAAAGGGGCTGAGATCAGTGAAAACCCCTCAACAAACCTTCTATAATAACCAACTAATCCAAGGAAACTCTAAATCTCAAACACATTCCTTGGAGCCTCCCACTTCATTACTACTTTCACTTTCTTTGGGTCAACCTACATGCCTTGTCTATACACGATGTGACCCAGAAATACTATTTGATCAAACCAAAATTTGAACTTACTAAACTTGGCATGTAACTGTTTCTCCTTCATTATCTGGAGAACCAATCTTAGATGTGCAGTATGATCTTCTCTACACTTCGAGTACACCAAAATGTCATCAATAAAGACAATTACAAAGTGATCTAAATAAGGTTGAAATATGTTATTCATCGAAGCCATAAAAACTACTGGGACATTATTCAATCCAAACAGCATTACCAAAAACTTGAAGTGTCCATATCTTGTTCTAAATGCACTCTTAGGAACATCAGCCTCAGTTATTTTCAGCTGATAATATCCCAATGTCAAGTCTAACTTTGTGAACACCTGAGCTACTTGTAATTGATCTAACAAATCATTAATCCTTGGCAATATGTATTTATTCTTCACTGTGATCCGATTCAACTGTTGATAATTAATACACAACCTCAAAGTTCTATCCTTCTTTTTTACAAAGAATACCGGAGCTCCCTAAGGTGATACACTAGGCCTGATGAAACCCTTATCTAATAACTCTTGTAAATGGGTTTTCAATTCCTTCAGTTCTACAAGTGCCATCCTATATGAAGGTACTGATATAGTAGCGATACCTAGAACAAGGTCTATAGTGAACTCCGTCTCCCTTTCTGGGGGTAATCTTGATGGTTATGCAGGAAACACATTCAGGAAATCTTTAATAACTAGAACATCCTTAATTTTTTGTTCATTCCAAGTGTCAACTATATGGGCTAGATAAGCCTCACATCCACTTTGGATCAGTTTCAACACACTCATAAATGAAATTAGTCAAGCTGGAGCAGCCTGGCTAACTCCTCAAAACACCACTCTCGACCGATTGGGAGATTCAAAAACCAATTCCTTAGTGTAACAATTTATTACAGCCCGATGAGCTGTAAGCCAATCCATGCCAAGAATTACATCTATTTCCTTTAACTGCAATACAATTAGATCAGCTTCTAACTCTGACAGATCAATTCAAACTATACACCTTTTACAAACCTCACCAACCACTATTGTACTACCCACTAGAGTACTCACCTCTAACTTACATTTCAGTATCTCTCTCTCACAATGCAATATAGATGTCAGATGTAGTGTGATGAATGAGGGCGTAGATCTTGGATCTACCAATGCATATGCTTCAAATTGAAAAACATTCAACAAACCTGCTACCGCATTTGGGGAATTCTGTGCTTCCTATCTGGTGATGGCATAAACCTTAGCCTGATATTGCGACTGGTTACTCCATACCTCGGTCCTGACACTGGGCCCTACTGATTGAGTTCTACCTCTACCTCGGCCTCTCTGTGCAGACCTGCTAGCTCTATGCTGCTGAATCGTTATCTCAGTCATTGTTCCTCCTCTAGCTCCAAATTGTAATCCTAACATCTCATAACAATCTCTGATCAAATATTCTAGCGAGCCACAATGGAAACAAGCTCCAGTTCCTCACCAACATTCACCACCATACTTTTTACCATAATGCTCACACTCAGGCAATTGTTAAGACTAGTTGGAGGACATTTGTCCTCTACCTCTCCCAGATCTATCAAATCCACCTCTTAATCAGGATCTAGATTGTCTCGATCTAGACTGAAAGTGAGACGATCTGTTCTGGCACTTTTTGAAGCTTCTGCCAGAATCAACTTGAGATTCATCCTACCTCTTACCTCTAACCTCCTGTTTGTGCTCTCCCTGACCATTCTTCAATAATTGTTCAATTCTGATTAAGGTTGCTTGGAGTTCTATGAAACTACCCAAATTAGAAATGTTCAGTCTCATTCTGATCTCCATGCTCAAACCGTCCTCAAATCGTCTACATTTATCTTCCACTTTTGGGATCAATGCAGTTGCATACCCCATTAGCTCGTTGAATTTTTCTCATACTCTGCCACTGTGAGCTTTCCTTACTTCAAGTCTAAAAATTCTTTCATCTTACAATCCATATAAATCTTCGGCATATAGTTCTCTCAAAACACTTTTACAAAACTTCCCAAGTCAAATTACAAGGTCTAGCAGAACTACCTTGAATAGTTTTCCATCACTGGTATGTGGGACCTTGTAGTAGTAAGACCGCATAATCAAATCTTTCATCTGCCTCACCGTCCATCTGGTCGAATACTCTTATAGTTCTCTCTAACCACCCTTCTGCCTCAGCTGGGTCTGTACTTCTATAATACAACGCCTTGCTTTCTCAGCTAATCATATCTTCTTTCTCGCCTTTCCGGAATTCTCGGAGACATGTAGGCAAACTCTGGTATAGGAGACTCTAAATTGGCTCCTATAGACTCCATGTCAGCTGACTCTCTAATTTAATCTCCTATGGAAGGTGACCTATAACAAACAAAAGTGTGATCACTATCAATACTCTCACTATTTTCCATATCTCAACTCATATTTGTCCCTAAAGATGCCAAACCATACTCTGATACAAAAAATGCAACATTCCATTACTATAAGGTATATACCCGAACATCCACGAAAATTCAAGTACATATCCCATGATAATGGTATGTTAGAGCAAAACAAATCCAACTTGCACATGGCATCAACTAACTTATTTAAAAGTCTTCAAATTTTAAAAACCATTCATTGCATTCATTAAAAAAAGGTCACATTGTTTTCCATTAAACAAATATTTACAAAACCTTATACAGGTCCCAGTAAAAACTAGAAAATAAAAGTTATAACTCTTCTAATGTCAACTAGCAGCCATAACTTAGTCCAAAATGTTCCTCTAATCCAGAATAAGATACTAAGTCTCCTATCTCGTACCTGAAAAGCCACGTTATAATTTTTATGAGTTTTGCAAACTCAATGAGTGAATCATCATTGATGATTTCACCCAGATCATATAAACAATTCACATATTCCACAAATATTCATTCCGAACATGTATGTCAAAATACTCACATTATCATGGCAGATCATGTAATCATTACGAATCAGAACATATATATATAAATACAAATGCATATGAGACTCCAGATTTGTTATTATTGTTGTGACTGAGTGCCTTTCACATCCATATAGAGATACTGGCTCATTAGGCTCGGTCAAAGCAGAATCACGGAGCACAACTCTATGTTTAGAATCAAAAATCATAGAGCAAAGCTCTACGTGCAAGCGCTTTCATGCTAGCCACTCTGGTCACAATGCCTTTATCTGAGCATTTATGAAATGCATCAAATACTGAATATGTCATATCTGACAATCACATATGATACATAGTCAGAACCTCATAATCATTGGACCTAAGTTCGACATTCAACTTTCGTTGAGAATACAAGTATCATTCATAATTTCATAACAATTCAGAGAACTCCTAATGTATACCCAAATATTAAACTCCTCAGACTTAAAGTACGAAATTCATAACAAATCATAAACAGTTCATAATTGCAAGTGAAAAAAATTTAATCAATCCTAGGAAAATCATCTAGGTTGACTCATAGTACGCTCTAATATGCTATTGCCTAGATGATCCAGCAATGTCTGATTGGCATCCAATGTGCCCCTCTATATCATACAAAACACATTTACAAATATCGCACTTTTGCATAAATGTATAAGTATTCCTTTATACACATCTACTTATATAAACTATGCACAATGGATGTTCAATGACAATTCTGGGTATCTTAATGTGATCTTTATCATCAAATCTTTCAAATATCAAAACCCTCATTAATACCATTTGTACTTACAATTTGGACCAAAATTAAACAATATGAAATCAATTTCACAATCTAATTGACCACTTCAGATCTTTCTAACATACATACGAGTCAACTTTGCATAATTAATCTGTAAGGTAAATGACCAAATTAGGAAATACTTCCTTCTAGAAAGTTATTATTCAATGTTTTTTTTTTCAAATGACACCAAAATCATTTCATTTGGTTCAGTAACTTGAAAGCTATTCTCCAAATATTCTCAGATGGTTCTCATTCTGAAACGGCATACTATACTAAATTTCCATCCAGAAATTGAACATCTTAGAGACTGAATTACAATTTAACTTCTGCAGATGTTTTGTAGACCTATGCCTCTAATTTACTCCAAATCAAAGATCATCTCATTTTGATGTATAGAGAAGAAGTTGTGGTCAAAAGAAACTGGACTGCTCAGTTGTAAGATGCTCTTAGGTGCATATACTATCAGAGAACACTATGTCATGATGTATCAATTAAACATCGTCCAGCCATCATCACTCATGGGTGTGGGGGAGAAACTCATAGGTGTGAGTGACTCATGGGTGTGAGAGGGTGTCTAAGAGAAGAGTCACGGGTGTGACAGATAAGTATAAAAATGTTCAACTATTTGAGAACACCCTTTGTCAGACCCGTCCCACGTTTTTCACTTTGTCTCTCCAAAATGATTTATGATGGTTAAGATTTTTGTGAGTTGAATAGAAATTTCTTATGAATCTATTGGTTCAAGAATCAAGCCATTTGGAGGTCAGATGACAAAGTTATGGCAAAAAGAAGCAAAGGTGTTTAGGGTGAGTCAACCCTTCAAAGTCACTGTCATGTATAAGCACGGGAGTGACTTCCAATACCCAACTTTTCCAATAGTCTATTTTCCTATAAATCATAATTTTCTTCCTCTCTTCCATTTTTCTCCAGATTTCCCACTTCATCTTATTCAATGAACACATATCACACTTAAACCAATTCTTCTACTTCCATTTCAGCTTATCACAAATCAAACAAATCAAATCTATATTTAAGCACCAAAAATCGATGCATGCATATGAAATCATGTTTAACTTTCTCTCTCTACTTTATTTTCATTCTTATTACATTTATTTCATTTTCTGCATTTTCTTTTCAAAGTACACAACACCCAGTAATCTCATCTTCAATTCCCACACTAACACATGATCAGAATCATTCAAAAAACTCAGAGAGTTAGAAATATCCCTTAATTTTAAACTCATTCAAATTCACCTCTGTTAACACTTCATATATTTTCAAGGATGAACAGTACATCAACCATAATAGAGACATACATAAATTTTCATCTATCTCATTATAGAATCTATTCAATACAGTGTTATACAATTCCTAATTCTCAAATCCATGATATAAAATTATTCAGCACCGTAACCACAATTCTCAAACCCATGCATGCATGTATATAATTACACCGTAAAAATACCATTAGAACTACTTACTTGGTTCAGCTATTCTTCCCAGCGGTAAGAATAACTCAATCACACCCAACAAGAATAACAATTCAATATTCAGTGATGGACAAGGAACAAAGACAAAGTGCTTTGCTGAATGCTTTTGGTGAATATCAAAAGCTACAGTAATTCTTTACTCAACCAACTTCGTGGGTATTTGCATGAATTACATCTATCACTAAATCGAAAAGCTATAGTAATTCTTTACTCAGAACCAACTTCGTGGGTATTTGCATGTATTATATCTGTCACTAAATCCAATCATCCACTTATCACCATAGATACAAACCAGCCATTTGTCACATATATATTATTGCCATGTGTCACTATATAATTGGCCTATAAATCAATGTTTTTCTCAAAATTGAGCCAAAATTCCAAAATACCCTAAACGTACCAAAATTGCCAAATTACATTTTAATCGCATTTAATAACTCATTTATACTCAAAAAATGTCAATGAATGCATGTGCAATCATATGAATGTCATGTTTACCTTATACATGATGTGCATTTTCCTAATTTCTCAATACTTTCTAATAATTCACAATTCTAGCCTTAAAATGGGTAATGGGATGTTATAGTGACAAATGGTCTAGCTTAATGGTGACATTTGGCATCAAATTTGCAAGACAAATGGAGAACATGCTTAGGGACATATGTTATGGTAATATGGAGGCACTTAACATCTAAGGTGTTAAGTTTCTACAAAAGTAAAATTAGTTTTGTTCATTTCTTCTTCTTTCTTCTTATCATATCACCGAAGCACTCTCACTTGTACATCCTTATATCTTGCCTATGTTTGTGTCCAATTGCTACACCAATAATCTATGCTTTCACCCTCAGAAAGGTAGTTAAAGAATCAGAACATAGTTGTTCTTGCTATAGCCTTTGATCATAGTCAAAATCCATTTAATTCCCTCCTTGAATTCGTGATGATTTTTTCAAGCATGGAGAGCTAAATTAGCTCGATCTTTGAGTTGTAATTTGAGCTAGACAAGTAAGTAAAATATTGGTATTTATGGCATGTTATAATATATAATTTATGATGATGAAATTGGGATGCATTTTATATCATGTAGATGTTGAAGAAGTGCTTGAAAATGGAGAATGAAAGGGTGCTTTTCTATTTTATTTTTTCATGTACGAAAATAGTAGTTTAACAGTTGTTGTATGGATGATTTAAGTTGGGATTTGAATTATAATTGACGAGGAATTCATGTAACATCCCATCACCGATGGGAAGGGTATTTTGGTCATTTGGGACGGGTTAGGAATGTTTAAATATATCTCGGCA
>JAOSBK010000065.1:0-18392 GCA_027568895.1 Erythroxylum shatona | reverse complement strand
TTATTACGTGTTTTATTATTTATTTCTTTATATTTAGACATATTAGTGTTATGTTTATTTAGAATATAATTTTACTTGTTGATTTATAGGTATGGATGATAATGTTATGCAAATTATGCGACTTCTACAACTTAAGCAATTTTTGGACGATGAGATTGAGTTTTGGGATTCGATCGCTTGTGTAGCAGGTTACATGGGTGTGTATTTTTTTAACCACGTATACAAGGAACCATGCATGACTTTTTATCAAACAAGAGAATTATGGATGAATGAATTATTGAATGGCCATGAAAAAAGGTATTTTAATACATTTAGAATGAATCAAAATACATTTTGTCAATTATGTATGGTTTTGGAAAACAATTATGGTTTGAGACCTTTCAATGGGATGTCTATTTTGGACAAAGTCGGTTTATTTGTGTATGTCCTAAGTAAAGGTTCCCCTAATAGAGATACCCAAGAGCGCTTTCAGCATTCAGGTGAAACTGTGAGTGGAGTTTTTAAAGAAGTTTTTAGTGCCATGGATGGATTTTCAAGGGATTTATTTGTATCAAACGAGCTCGAATTCAAGGAGATCCCGTAACAAATTGCCAATAATGCTAGATATATGCCACATTTAAGGTAATTTAATATGTTCTTACTCTCTCTTCATTATATTTTTCATTGAAAATTGTTGTTTTATCATCTTATATTCATTGTTTTATATTAGGATTGCATTGGAGCTATTGATGGTACACATATAGCAGTAGTTGTTGCAGAAAAGGATCAAATGAAATATAATGCAGAAGATGATCAAATGAGATATAAAGGATGGAAATGAATAATGACTACAAATGTATTAGCAATATATGACTTTAACTTACTATGTATGTATGCCTTTAGTGGGTTAGGAAGGATCAACATACGATTTTCATATTTTCCTTGAAACATGGTAATTCAAGACTTAAATTTTCAAAAATACCAATAGGTAATTTTAAGATTTGTAAGAGTTGTTATTCATGATTTAGACTTTTTATGATGTCATCTACAATAATTATATTTCCTTTATAGACACTTAGGTAAATATAACTTAGTTGACAAAGGCTATCCGGAAAGAGAAAGATATTTGACACCTTACCCAAAGACAAGGTATCATCAATTAGAGTTTCGTGATGCAAATCCAAGAGGATCTCGAGAAGTTTTTAATTGAGCTTATTCATCATTGAGAAGTTGTATTGAGAGGGCTTTCTGTGTTTTTAAGGGTCAATGGCTGATATTGGAGAAAATGCCTAAGTATTCATTGATGAATCAAAATAGAATAATTTGTGTAGCTTTTGCGTTACATAACTGTATTAGAAGAAGTACAATTGGTGACCCGACTTTTAACTTCATCGATTAAGATCCTGAATTTATACCTCCAAATGTATTTCAAGATGTTGAATTTAACTCTATACAAGAAGATGTTGAAAAATAGAAAACTCGAGAGATGACAACTATTTGTAATAATATTGATTCTAGTTTAATGACAGTTAGATGTCGTTCTTAAATTATTATTAACCTTTGCTTTAAATGATGATGTTCATTTCTCTTGCTCTATTTGAATTGTGTTGTTAAATTTCATTTAGATTTTTATATTTTAAGTGATGTTGTTGTTGTTGTTGTTGTTGTTGTTGTTGTTGTTATTATTATTATTATTATTATTATTATTATTATTATTATAAAAATTTATAAAAGTCGACCCTTTCAAAAACCCCCATACTAAATAAACTAAACCTTAATAAATAACCAGCTAACATTCTTCCTTTTGTGGTCTTTATTGATGTTAACAATACTAGACTGATCTACTAAAATAATCTATTACATGGTTCAATAACAAAATCCTTTTTATATCATTTGTTACAGAGTGCTAACTTAAATCTTGTTCCAAACAAGATACTGTATGTTTAATTAGGATTTGCACCTACTTAATGCTAATTAGATACAATCCCTTCAATAATCATGTCATTAATAAATGCTATAAAACTTGATTTTATTCTATTTTTATCTAATATGTTGATATGCTCATTCTCTTGTTTGTCTTAGGTTTAGAGATTCTCACTTACTGGGCTTCAAACTTGTCAAACTAGCATACCTTCACTCCAATTTGTTAAATCTCTCTTTTGACGTGGTATAAGAGATATGGTTTTATTTCTTAATAAAATATAAGCAAAACCCTTGTAATAATCTTTAGTTGGGTTCTTCTTTACAGGTGAAGTAAAGGTCTCCATTTCACTATTTAGTACTTAGTTTACATAAATGTATATACTTCTCTATGATTTTGAGTGTTAATCACCTTAATATGTTCCAATGTATTTATTTTTAGAGTTTCTTAATCTATATATTGCATCTTAAGATGAAATAGTCAAAATACTGCATGACCAAGAAATATTTTTATTTATTTTTATGCATATTATGTAATAAAAACCGTCATATGGTTATGTAAATTAAAAAATAACATTGTTCTACAATATGTTACTTCCATAATTAAAAATGTTTAATTTGCTTTTAGGCTTAAAAGTGTATCTAGAATCATGTCATTTTTATCATAATATAACTTGAACCCTAAGTTTTTTAGCATTCAATTTTAATCATGACATTTTCAAAACTTTCAGAATAGATGCTAAGTAGATGGAAGATTAAATATAATTAAACTTTCTCCTATTAAGTGCTACGTCATTGCTATTATGATATTTTTATTATTTAAAAAAATCAATTAGTATGACACGTGAAAGTGAGGCTGACAAATGATTTAAAAATTTTAATATTTTTAAATAATTTACTTATTCTATATCTTAATTATATTAGTTAAGTTTTTTTAACTAAAAGCCCAATCTAAACTAATTCCCAAGTTGTTGTGAAATTCTAATTGAACCCAGCCCCCTTTCCTCTCTCTGGTTTAGCTTATTATATTGGATTTGAATTATTGCTTATGAGACTATTGATAGTCTGGAGTCATTGTTAATTCTCAACTCAAGGTTCTTATAGAGTAGTAAAAATGTGGATTCAACATTTTTTACAAAGTCTTCTTAAAAAAAAAGTTTTGGGTATAGTGCAGTTAGTTATTTTTGCACCAAAGGAATCCCGAAAAGATTAAAAAGCATTGTGGCAATTGGGTTGGTAGTTGGTATGGCATTGTCATTTTGGCTAGATTGATATTCTTTTTCTATAAAATTGAATTTGAAGGAAAAGATGCAGTCATTTCACTAAAGTCATATGCTAAAAAGAGATATTATATAGAGAAGAATGGTGTTAAGATGAGGATGGATGATCATGATTTTATGAACCTATCTTCTATTTTAGAGAAACTTTTAAGTTTATGAAAAAGTTTTCGAGTAGGAATGGGGACATATTTACATTGAGCGGGATGTGATTTTCATGGAATCGATTATCACTTAGGAAGGACTGGTTGATAAGGCAAAGGAGTTTGCAATTAGAGGGGTGAATGTTTCATAGCAGGTAGTTATTAATAGTGTATCTATTTTAGGTGGCAGTGTTAAACTCATATTCTCAATTGGAAATTCAATTATCTCTGGTGTACTTGAGGTTTATAACTTTTTCATATTTAATTATATTTTTCTAACTTCTATACTATCTAATAATCTCAAAATTTGATGGGGTAATTGAACAAGTGATATGTATGCTCCTCATTCCAATATTAATAAGGACCATTGAAGTTCTTGATAATATTGTTTATAGAGTTTTCTTTGCTACAACTAAGATTGCACTCTTTCAAAGATGTCTTTCCTTTTAGATTCAATTAGAGTTTCATAATAATTTGAGAATTAGTTATTGATTTAAATAAGTTAGATTGAAGATTTTAGTTAAAAACATAATTAATATAAGTAAGATATAAAATAATTAAGCTAATTAAAATATTAATAATTTTAACTTTTTAAATCAATTAGTAGGCCTCATTATACCATGTGGCATATATGTAGTAGTAATTCCTACTAGATAATTTTAAAAAATAATATAAAATACCATGTCAATCATGACACGGTACTTAAAAAATGGAAGTTTAACTTTATTTATTTTTTAATCCACTTAAGATCTATTTTGATCGTTTTAAAAATGTTAAGGTTCAAAGTGAGCACTTTGAGACTTTACAGTTGAAGTTATATTCTAATAAAAATAATAGGGTTTAAAAAACACTTTTAGCCTAACTGTTTTACTAAAAAAAACATTTGATAAGTGTAACACCCCCTTTACAGAACCTACAATCACCCATATATAAGGCAACCAAATTTCTGTATAAACAGTCATGGCATACATTTCTATTTGTTTATTAGGGACTGTCATCACATATCTATTTAATATTGTATATATACATATATATATTACAAAATTTCATCACTTTTATCATTTAAGAGTAGTATTGCATCTTTGCATTTACATGATAGTCTAAAAGCAATATTACCTATAATTTAAAATCTTAGTTACAAACTGTTATATATACAATCATCTGTATTAAAAAAAGATACAATCTAAAAATACATTTACTACTAATAGTTGGCCATGGTCTCTGCAGATGATCCTTGTACCTCACTCCTATTACTTGGAACTACACAGATTAGTACTCAAACTATGCTTGAAAGCTTAGTAGGGAAACATTTAGTTTGGATGACCACTCACAGTAGTCATTTGCTAAGCACACACATTTATAAATATCACAAAATATATAAATAATGAAGAAATAAATAATCAAGGTACATAATGCAAATATGCTGCATTGTATAATTTATATACTGTAAATTCACGTTTGTATGCCAAATATTGATATTCAATGCTCATTAATACAAATTTTCAATACAACTACTCATCATTATAAATCATCAATACAATTAGCATAAATGCTCATAAACACTAATTATTCATGTTTTCATGCTATATTTCTTATTTATAATTGTTTAATTTACTTTATGTGTTAGGCCTGCACATTCCCATGGGTGTGGATAATGAAAACTGTAGATATCTTAAGATATTGAACTATAAATACCCAAAAGTATTGAATTATAGATACCTAAAGGCATCAAAATTTAGAGACACTATAGTCTTGAAATAAAGACACAATTGGTGTCAAACTGTAACAGCTACACCGTAACATTTTCCTTTAATCATTGGCCAATTTCATAATTCATATGTTGACAAATTATATGATATTCATTTGAAATCATGAAATCAGTATTTGAGTTAATACATGCAAGTCATAACTTACCACCATTAGAAAGTATCAAAATTGCACTTCTATAATCATACTATACATATATAAGCAATAAATATGCATATAAATCATTTATATTCATGTAAATTTCCTTTAGCATACATTGTGATCAATATCAAATTTCAATGTTTAATCACCCAATTCACATATGGTGAGTCATATTTCATTTCTTTCTATGTGTTTTCAAAGTTTCATAAACATCCAAAAAGATTCAGGTATGATTCGCTAAAAATTAGAAATGAAAACAAACTCAAAATAGTGCAAGTTCCTTCCCGCTGTGTCTCCTACCCAAAATTCATATCTCCACTTGTTTCGAAATTTTCACACCAAAAAAGTTCAAATTAGGTTTTTATTTTCCTATATCTCTAGTTTCCATAACATTAAAAATTAAGCTATTTTGGCTTCTAAATCATGATATATGTACTAGACATCACAAGCTGCTCTAAAAATAGGAGCAACATCAGATCACCATTTTCAATCTCAAATTCAATTTTTATTATGCCAGAATTAGGCCCCAGTATCTCTATAGATTTTTATTACTATGTTTTAAGTTTCATTTACAATTAAAATTACCCAGTTTTGAGGTCTGTAGGCTGAGTTATAGCCATAATAACGAGACTAGTTCAAGTGAACCTTAGACAGAATTCCAGTAAATGTTACTCTCTTATCATACTCAACCAATTCTATGTAAAGAAACACCAAAACACCATTTTGGCAACCATTCCATTTCCCAATGAGTCTTTGTATCCATTCAAACATATACAAACAAAAATTAAACTAAATGTAGTCCCAAACCCTGAAATTAAGCAACTAGCTCCTCTAGTACTTTTCCTTCTCTTCTCCTTTAGCTTTGCTTGATTCACCAACTAGAACCACCATAAATACATATCTCAACCTAAATCCCAACCTTATAATTCACCAATTGAATGAGGTTTTAGGAGAGTTATTGTTAAACCATACTATCCTTTTCCATAGGACTTTTTTTATATGAGTCCTGAGCATTTCCAAATATGGTTTGTTGGCAAATTGTTTTGAGACATGTCTTTTCTAGGAGATCCTATTCTTCTCTTCTAAACTAAGCTTATAAGTGGGAGCATTCCTTATTATGGTTTCAAAGCCTTAATACCCACAATACCATTTTCCTTCCCATATGAATTCTTCCATTTAGTTGAACGTGAAATAATTCCCTTTTAGGCTTTCCAATCCTTATAGCTTGAAGAGTGTCTGATAAGATTGCATCTTTCTATTATAGCAAATCAGTTGTAACAAAATCATTTCAATTTAAATTTTAGTTTGAATAAGTCATTCTGTTTTAGATCAGTTTGTTATGATCAAGTTGAGTTCCTTTCTTTTTGCTTTTTTAGTTTCAATTTTTTGTATAAATCCAAATTCTATCAATGATAAAGTACGACTATTTTCAATCTCTTGGTGTGTGTTTCCTGCACTCTATTCAACAAATTGGTATCAGAGCTGTATTTTCTTATAAGACCTATGTTGAGTGAACCAATGAGTGAATGGCTTCAACAAACACATCTTTTTCACTCCCCATTTTTAATGGAGATAATTATCAAATATGGGTTGTCAAAATAAAGGCTCATTTGAGAGGTCTCAGTCTATGGTAGTTGGTTGAAGATGAAAGATAGATACCTCCGCTCAACAACAACCCTACGCTTAATCAAATTAGAGCTCATGATGAAGAAGAGGTGAAAGCTCCAAAGGCCTTATCTCAAATTTATGATGCTATTTCTGAAACAGTTTTTACAATAATTACGGCTTGTGAAACTGCAAAGCAAGCTTGGGACACTCTTAAGGAATTTTATCAAGGGAGTGAAAGAACAATGAAAATGCAAGTTTTGAATCTCAAAAGAGAATTTGAACTTTTGAGAATGAAGGAAACGGAAAGCATAGAAGATTACTCTAACAGACATTTAACTGTAGTCAATAAAATCAGATTGGTTGGTGAGGAATTGCCTGATAGTAGAATTGTGGAGAAGGTGCTGGTAAGCTTGCCAGAAAGATTTGAAGCCAAGATATCATCTCTTGAAGATTCAAGAAATCTTTCACAAATTTCTTTGTCTGAGTTGATGAATGCACTTAAGGCTCAAGAACAAAGGAGAGGATATAGGTAAGAGACGACGATCGAAGGCGCTTTTCAAGCTAACAACAAAAAGCAATTTCAGTTTGACAATAGAAACACCAAGAAAGGGTGGTCTAAGAAGGATAAGAGTGGAAATAGTGAAATTTCAGCCATGTGAACACTACAAGAAGACAACACACCAGACTTGGCGGTGCTGGTTTAGGCCCAACGTTGTGAGCAGGAATTGTAGTCAAAATGGACATGTGGAAAAGGTTTGCAAACATAAGAAACAAAAAGAACAGAAAGCTCAAGCAGCTGATTAGCCACAGGAGGAGCAATTATTTATGGCAACCTATTTTGTTGGAAACACCTCTAGTGAAGTATGGCTTATTAATAGTGGGTGTACCTGCCATATGTCCAACGACAAGTCGATATTCAAGGAGCTTGATAAACCATACATTTTCTAAAGTTAGAACTGGAAATAGAGATTGCGTTGATTTTAAAGGCAAAGGAGATGTTGGCATTAACACCAGCTTAGGTATAAAACTAATCAATAATGTTTTGTATGTACCTGAAATTAACCAAAATCTGTTGAGTGTTGGTCAGCTACTGGAGAAAGGTTTTTCTTTAAACTTTAAAGACAAAGCATGTGAGATTTTTGATCCTAAGGGACAAAGATTGTTCTCGGTGAAGATGAACGGGAAAAGCTTCTCGTTGGATTGGGAGCAAGCAAATTCTTGTGCACATTCTAATCTTGTTGATCAGTCTCAACTTTGGCATAAAAGGTTAGGGCATTTTCATTATTCTGCTATCTCATTTATGCACAAGAATGAGCTTGTGCAGGACTTGCCTATAGTGGAAGAAGGGACTAAAGTTTGTGAAGTTTGTTAGATGGGAAAGCAATCCAGATTTCCATTTCCACATAACAAGGCCTGGAGAGCTACTAAAAAACTTCAACTTATTCATACAGATGTGTGCAGCCCGATGACGATTTTAGCATAATGTGTTGGATCTACTTTCTAAAATTTAAATCTGAAGTAGCTGATGTTTTCTAGAAGTTCAAAATTTGGATTAAGAATCAAAGTGATCAAAATATAAAGGTGATTAGATCAAATAATGGAACTAAGTATACGTCTGAAAAATTTGCCAAGTTTTGTGAAGATGTAGGTATTGAGCATCAATTCATAGTAACTTACACCCCCCAACAAAATGGTGTAAGTGAGAGAAAAAATCAAACAATAATGGAGATGGCTAGGTGCTTGTTGCTAGAAAAAGAATTGCAAAGAGAGTTGTGGGTTGAAGCTGTCAATATTGCAGTTTATCTACTGAATAGGCTATCAACAAAAGCACTAGAGAAAAAGATGCCATTTGAAGTATGGTTTAGTTACAAATCCTCAGTGCTGAATTTGAAGGTATTTGGTTGCATATGTTTCACGTATGTTCCTGATGTGAAAAGAGACAAATTAGACAAGAAAGCAAAGCTGGAATTTTCATTGGTTATAACAGCATTACCAACGGTTACAGAGTCTATCAACCCATGACTAAGAAGATTATCATCAGTAGAGATGTTAAGTTTGATGAATCAGCTATCTGGAATTGGGAAAAGTTAGAAGTAAAGTGTAAAGAAGTCAAATATGATTTTATTAAGTTCTAATTTAATGATGAATCAGTTGATGATGCTTCAGTAAGAGGTACTAGATCACTCTCTGATATTTATTAAAATTGTAATGTTGTTGTGCATGAACCAACTGACTATAAAGATGCTGCAAGTAAACACAAATGGGTTCAAGCAATGAAGGAGGAGCTTAGAATGATTGAGAAGAACTAGACACGGGTATTGGTGGATAAACCAAGTCAAAAGAAGGGCATTAGAGTGAAGTGGGTGTTCAAGTTAAAGCTAAATCTAGATGGAACAATAAACAAGTACAAGGCCAGATTGGTGGTCAAGCGCAATGCCCAACAAGTTGATGTGGATTTTTCAGAAACTTTTGCTCCAATTGCTCGACTTGATACATACAGAATGCTCTTGGCTTTTGCAACCCAAACAAAGTGGAAAATATTTCACTTGGATGTCAAATATGCATTCCTAAATGGCTATTTAGAGGAGGAGATTTTCATTGAATAGCCTGAAGGCTTTATTGTGGAAGGAGAAGAAGATAAAGTGTACATGTTGAAAAAGCCTTGTATGTCCTCAAGCAAGCTCTAAGAGCTTGGTACAGTAGAATCGATGAATACTTGTTGAAAAGTGGTTTCATGTAGAGTTTGAGTGAATCAACTCTGTATGTGAAGAACGAAAATGAAGATTTGATTGTCATTTCTCTTTATGTTAATGATTTTCTTGTGATAGGAAGCAGTGTAGCCATGGTGCAAAAATTCAAGGAGAAAATGATGGTGGAGTTTAAGATGACTGACTTTGGGGAGATGTCATACTTTCTTGGAATGGAGGTTCAATAATCACAAGATGGAATCTTCATTGGACAACAGAAGTATGCCAAAGAAGTTTTGAAGAAATTTAAAATGGATCTTTGCAAGCCAATGAGTACTTCTCTAATGTAAAATGAGAAGCTAAGCAAAGATAATAGGGCTACGAAAGTTGATGAAGGATGGTACGGAAGTCTTATAGGTTGTTTGATGTACCTTATAGCAACCAGGACAGATCTTATGTTTGCTGTCCATATTCATGCATTATGCTAGTGAGTTGCATTTTAAAGCTGCAAAAAGGGTGTTAAGATATATCAAAGGCACTAGAAACTTTGGTATTATGTTTAAGAAATCAACAAATCTGAAATTAGTTAGATATTTTGATAGTGATCATGCAGGATCGTGTGATGATATAAAAAGCACCTCTATATATGTGTTTAGTCTTGGTTCAGGCTATTTTTCTTGGAGTTTAAAGAAATAAGATGTTGTAGCTCAATCTACAGCAAAAGCAGAGTATGTTGCAGCTGCAGGTGCTGTAAATCAAGCTTTATGGCTGAGAAAGTTGCTGGAAGATTTGAAGCATACATAAGAAGGAGAAACAGAGATTTACGTTGACAATCAAGCTGCTATAACTATTTCTAACAATCCTGTTTTTCATGGTAGAACCAAGCATTTTATGATCAAATTTTATTTTCTTAGAGAAGTTTAAGAAAGCAAGGAAATTGCTTTAACATATTGTCGAAGTGAGATCAAGTTGCTGATATAATGACCAAGGCCTTGTCCAAGAACAAGTTTGAGAACTTTAGAATGAAGATGGGAATCTGCATAAAAAGATGCAAGGAGGAGTGATAAGATTAAAATTTTTGTTACAACAAATTAGTTGTAACAAAATCAGTTAAATTTAAATTTTAGTTTGAATAAGTTATTCTGTTTTAGATCAGTTTGTTATGATCAAGTTGAGTTCCTGTCTTTTAGCTTTTTCAGTTTTATTTTTCTGTATAAATCCAAAATCTATCAATGATAAAATACGATTGTTTTCAATCTCTTGGTGTGTGTTTTCTGCACTGTTCAACAGTGTCCAAGATGGTTCAAATTATCGAACCAAAACCAAATATGTGTATTATTGTCAATTTTTATTTACGTTAATAGGAGGCCTGACTATTTGCCAAATAGGAGCATTGAATCAATAAAGATCTTGATTAAGTATGAATTAACACCACTCAACAATAACAATAAATGATTAACAAATGAGTGTTGGAAGAACTCTAGATTTTTACATTTTTGTTAGAACTTAAACTCCCTATAGTTATTAGTCTTTTAAGTAAGGAGCCTAGTAAGAACTTCTACGCACATCAAGAATAAGTTAAGAAATAAAGATCCCTTTATTTAAGCCCTCTAGCTCTTTGAAAGTAGTTTGTAAGTTCACCAATGACAATAATTGCATAAAAAGTAATAGAGAAGCAGTGGTCAATCTAATTAATAAAGCAGCTAGGAAAGTCCAATGCCTTCCAAGATGAAGTTCTAAATCAAAAATTCAAAGGCTTTATGTAATTCTATCTTTAAAGCACAATTCCTCAAGATCTTTTTACTTTTGTAATACTTGAATAACTCCTATAATATTAATAAGTTGTCATCTATGCTCCTCCCAAATCAATGAATCAAAGGATTTATAGAATTCTATCTTTAAAGCACAATTTCTCAAGATCTTTTTCCTTTTGTAATCCTTGAATAACTCCTATAATATTAAGAAGATGTCATCTATTCTCCTCCCTCGGATAAAAGCTCTTTGTGTAGAGCTAATGATTATCTTGAGAGCAACCTTTAACCTTTCAGCATGCAGTCTGAAAATTACCTTGTAAATTACATTGAAATAGGAAATTGGTTTATAATCATAAAGTGTACTTGCATTCAATTTCTTTGGAATGAGACATACAAAGGATTTGCTGAGTTACCTGAGCATTTTACGACCATCAAGAAATTAAAGAATGACTTTAGTGATCCTGTTACCTATTAGGCTCTAGTATTTTTAATAAAAGAATTTAGGATATTTATACTAGGCTCATTATCAATATTGATCTCGAATCATACTTGCTTTATTTCTTCATCATTGAAAGGCTCAAATACCTCCTCATTTTGTTGTTGAGTGATATAATTAGAAACAAATTCATTTAGTACCTGTTTATTTAAGCACTGTTATTAGAATTACCTGTTAGGTTCTTGAAGTGGTTAAACGCCAATTCATTAGTCTTCTTCTGGTCTTTAATGCTTTCCCCTTTTGGATTTTCCAAGGATCAAATTTTTGTTTGAGTCCTTTATGTTTAGAATGGCATTATAGAAGAACCCGGTGCTTTTATCATCATCCTTAGATTTCTATTTTTTTGTTTAATCTTAACAGTGAATAATAATTCAGTTTTATTGTAGTTATTTAGATGTTCAATTTTATTATTCTTAGCTTTGCATTTTTAAGTGTGAGGTAAAGTTCATGCAATGTAGAGATAAGCTTCTCATTTTCCATATTAATGCTAAAGTTTGTATTTTTGACCTTTTTCAATTGGATTTTTTAAGCTCTTCCTTCAATGCATGGAGTTTCCCAGTTAGGATTAAAATATCACTTCCATACCTAAGCCTTTCTTGATAACCTCCTAAAACCCCTTTATGTGTCACCATTAGGTTGTTGAGCCTAAAAGGAACTCTTTTCCTATTTTTCTTAACTTTAGAAGAACCTTGATAGGCATGTAATTTGAGCATAAAGGAAAACCAGATAAAGCTCTACCCCTACTAAACGTTGAAAGCCATTAAGGATTGACCACATCTTTATCCAATTTTTTCCTTATAAGTTCACTTCCCATATGTTTGTTATTCCAAGTAAAGTAAGTTCCTTCATATTTTAGGTTTGGTAGATTAGCATCAATGGTGCAATTTACAATATCTCCATTCTTTGCTTTAATAATTATCTAGCCCCCTTACACCTCTTATACCAATGTAATACTATTGAAATCCCCTAGGGCAATTTAAGTTTGGTTAATAGAGTTTCTTAGACTTTAAATGCTACTCCAAAGTGAGGACCTTTGCAACTTATGGTTAGCTCTATATATCAAAGTAACTCCAATATTTCCAGATCATGTATTTGCACTAACCAATAGATGAATAATCTCGTCATTGATTATGACTTGTTGAATCCTGAAGATCTTCAGGTTAAAAGCTACTAGAATCCTTCCATTAGAACGTGCTTGGTTGTTTGTAGTTATTGTCCATTCCTTATCAAACATCCAAAAGCAGTTTTGATCTTCCTTTTCATTACCCTATTTTCCAAAAGTCCAACAATTTAGAGTTTTTTAACAATAAATAATCATCAACTATTTACTATTTTTGGGGTAATTCATGCTTTTGACATTCTAGGCAATAATCATTAATGAAAGCTAAGGGTTTGAGGCCATTTTCTCTGTTATTTTCTTCATATTTTCCTCATGGTTATGGTGCTTGAATTATTTTGAAGCTCCTTTAATTCTCAACTAAAGGCCTCTCTCCTTTTTACCCTAATTCTCTATTAGGGATTAGAGAATAAAGGATAACCAATTTCTCACCTAGTAGCCTCTCTCCTCCCTATTCATTGTGGTGGGTATCAATAATGAGATTATCATCTATTACTAACATTTTCTTCTGGTGGTGTTATTTCTTTATCAGCTTGTGTTATCTCCTCTTATTGGTGTTTTGCTTCCTCAAGTCTTATCATTGTTTGTGTGGA
This sequence comes from Erythroxylum shatona, assembly GCA_027568895.1. Lineage (NCBI taxonomy): Eukaryota > Viridiplantae > Streptophyta > Magnoliopsida > Malpighiales > Erythroxylaceae > Erythroxylum > Erythroxylum shatona. Next base: position 4,910 of record JAOSBK010000065.1, on the reverse strand, counting down.
GGAGATAATAGTTTCTACCACCTTTTTATTATGTTCTCCCTTATCCAGTCTCTTTATAGGGTTTATCTTGAGTTTCCCTTCTTTTATTTTCATTTATAGCTAATTTAGATATATCATCGAGTTTAAGAATCCCACCTTATGGGCTTCATATCCTCTTTCCTTGTCTAGGATTAGGCTTCCATTAGATGGTCAATATATCAGGTAGCTTTTAACTATCCACTTCTTTACAAATTCTTGCATATCCAATTCTTCTTAAGCTAGTTGTGTTTTTATCTAGGCATAAATACCTACATATGGAGCTTACTAGATTACTGATTTTAGTAGTTAACCAATATCTAAAAGGAATATTGTGGAGAATATTCCATATAGGCAAATTTCTTATATTATTTTTATTTAAAGACATCTTTGGTTTTCATCAATAGGGCTTTACCTTGAATGTGATAAGACTCCATTTCCAATATTCTAAACATGTTCTCATTATCAAACCTGAAGATGAAGTAGTCACCTTCATTAATGAGTATTCTCTAAACTGTTCCGTCCTCAGTTGGCTTCAAAACATTTGAGTACTAGGGAGAAAGGAAGCCTCTTTCCTATGAAGGTACCTACAAGGGATGATTTCCATCTTATGACCCCAACTTTTAGCGCTTCTAAAGGTGGAAAAACTATGGAAACCTATCCATGACCTTGATTGGGGAAATATTCTAGCTTGTCTTGTGACTTGTTTCCTAGATTTATCGTATGGAAGTAATTAGCTTCTTTAAGGGTGGAACGTCTAACGCGGATGGAAGTCTTGACTTTTATGACAAGTTAGGCTCTACAAGAAGCCTAGGATTAGGCTATGCAAACTTGCTATTTGAAGGTTTTGGAGTTGATGTTGAGTTTGGGGTCTACTCTAAAATCAAGAATGCATTTAAGGCCACGGTAATAGGATTGGGAGGAGCTAAAGCACCTACACTTGTGGTCTTTTGTAATAATGGTATATAAATGTTCATGTTGATTGGTTTGATAAAGCCTAAAGGAGGCTTTGGGGCAGAAAAGCATGAATCCTGCATCTGTCGTAACGTAAAAGGGGAAACATGCCTAAATCAAAACACTACGGTGAAGGTAGAGGCCTAAACAGGAAGGTTCTGCTATATTATCTTAAAAGGTTACTGATTTTTGAAATGTATAAAAGTTAGAAAGGGAAGCAACACTAACGAGAAAGGTGGGCTAGATTTTACTCTTTATCACATCGACTCTATCTCTATGTTTTAATTATTACAATAAAATTTTAATATTTTGTAATCTTAAAATTAAACGCACCTTTTAAATTCAATGATTAGAAATACATGAATTTAAGTATGATAAACGATCATCAGAGATAAATTACAAAAATTTATAAATAAAATTGTCCCGTATCAAAAGATTATATAAGAATAAAGTAAAATATGTTTAATGGTAATCTATTATCTTCCAACTTTTAGGTTAAAATATACTATCCTTGATTATATATGAGCTTACACGAACATTTCAAAATCCATCGTGCTAGTATTTGCTGACATGGATGTACCTCTCTTTATCCTTAACAAATTGTGTACGGCATGGAGAGCATCCGCCAAGAAAAGATGTCTCGTTTAGAATGGAATTTACCTTCTGATGAATTAACTGCTTCCATCTGGGAAGATATTCCTGTAGTCAAGGTGACAGTCGCCTCCATTGAGCTCCAATACAATATTATGAATAAATTAAGTCTAACATACACAATCTCGTTTGACTTATTCAGATAGGTAATATATTCCAAGCATTGGAAAACTAACTAGCTATATAATATGAAACCGGATTGACTGAACCAATAGTATCACATATTACTTTCTTTTTAAACACCATCCTCCAAATTATGAAATTGAATACCATCCTGTCAGCTAATTAATTAATTTATACTTTGCAAGGTAGCAAACTGAATAATTAATTTGCAACCAGATAATTTCACAATTCATCGCCCAACTAAGAATTGAATCCAGTGAAGAGGTTCATTGAATTTGATAAACTTGGAGATAATTTTGGTTCAATGAAATCTGTGCCATGTCCCCGCAAATCAGCACCTTTATCTTTCATGGAGATGGTATGGGACCAGACATATAATATATTGCTGTAGAAATAACTCAATTTGCTTTTAGTAAATGGAACCAATCGATAGGGCACATCAGTCCGAAATGGTTTTATATGGAATCCATCAAGCAAGTAGTGTACAATAGTACAATGTTATCTTTTACATGACAAGTTTTTATCATTTCGAAACTGTTTGTATACAAGTTCTCCTGTACACTTTTGAGGGACAAAGCTGAAGGCTTCTACTTTTAAGGAAACGTGGAATCTCCCACGAAGCCACATTTGAGAATATACTTAAACTTGTCGGCAGTGTGTATCTATACCTGTTCTTTTATTTATAGACTAGTTAGGGACCACAATTTAGGAGGCATGAAAAGGATTTAACGACCAGTGGTAGTGGTGAGGCGCATTGCGTAAACCTTGGCTTTTACAAATCCTTTTCACGATAAATATAGCAGAATCATATTGTGGGTCTCCAAATTACAGCATCAAAAGTGGCCTTAACACAGACAAGCGATCTTGTACGATGTGCCTTTGAAGTTACGTTTTAAACTGTTTTTGTACTGTGTGCTTTAAGTACCGATAACAATGTAGTCATTGATTGAACAGCTTTTAGACATGTTAGTACAATGATGTTTTGATTCTATATAAGGTAATGATCAATTTTGTTACATATGCCCTTTTTTAGGCTACATTAAGCAAGAGCTCTCGCTTCCAAGAATTGTGTTCACGAAAGGTGCAACTTTGGTGCGCTTGAATTGTAATAAGAAACATACATAACCTATTTATAATGGTATAAATACTTTAAAAATTTTACTTGATGTATTAACTCTTAATATAACATTTTTTTCATGGTATCACAAATTTAACAGTAACTTGGTGTACCTTTACACATGAAAAGAGTTACATTAATCTACACAGGTCACAGGGTAACTAGTGCAAGTGTTAGTAAATAATTAGTGCCTATATCATACTCCAGTAAATAGAAAGGAATACATAAAAAGGGATGATATCATATTTGATATTGATTATTCCACTTATGAAGAGATTAAAGCTTAAAGAAGTTTCATTCATGAAATTGTTCAAACGTAAGTAGAGTTAGTATATCACAGAATGCTTATGACAACAATCACGGCTGAAACATCGGAATCATGAATCTACTATCATATTTATAATGCAATCAAAACCGTGAAATCCTTCCGAGACAATTCGTGGCATTCATGTTAACTAATTTGTGCAAAAATTCCTTAGACTGCACATTACAGGCTCACGATTGAACAAATTGGAAAACGGCCTTTTTTTTTTCAGTAAAAGGATTCAACAGGGAGAAGTTTATTTTCCATAGTGGAGAGAGAGGCTTTGAAGTTTGGGGATTCCTAGGCTGCATCGTTTCAGAATTTATAAACAGATTATAGTTACTCAGATGGTGATTTATGAACGAGCAAAAGTTTAATTGAGCAATAGCTGTGCAAATTCCATGTAATATGGAAGTATATATACGATGTTAATTTAAAACATGCTTCAAATTTTATATTTATTTAATTTAACAACTTCATTTCCAATTAAATTGAGATCGTGTGCTTAACAGCGGGACTTTCAATTATCATTTAATCATCTATCTTTATCTTATTATTACAAGTCACTAACCCACATCAACGGTCATGCACGTGGTTGTACTTGATAGTTTAAAAATTCTGTCAAACTTTAGCACATGTCTGCCACTCAATGTGCTTTGTTCAGGTTCCTTTGATCATAGTTTTGTTCCCATTGCCAAGCTTAAAGCTTCTTTCGTTCACGAACTTGGGGACATTTTCTACTGTTAAATCAACCACCCAGCTTGATTAGTGTATGTTTAGTCCAATCAGGATTGTTTCAATTTGAGAGTGATACTGATAGGCTATGCCCATGAGTAAGTCCAACTCACAAGGCCTTGAATATAATGTTCAATCAAGGCCCTTACTTTCACTAGCCTAAGTAAGCTCCAGTGGGGACATAGGAAACATTTGTTCGTAGATGGTGCTTTATTGGGCCATAGTCTAAATACAAAACATGGTTGTTGTCTTAAGGGAAAAATGTAGAATCCCAGGTAGCCACTCTGTTTGTAGCTGAGCGGGTGAAGTAGGAATTTCATTTTTCTCACTCAACTTGATTTCGAAATCATGTCGCTTGTTAAAGGACGAAAAAATGCCTGAATAAACTATTCCTTACAATTGGGCCTCGCATGGAGCTTCTTGGATCACCCAGTTGACATAGTGACTAGACACTGGAAATCTGCGCTAGCGTTCAAGTTAGACATTCTCTCCATAACTTCACCCTAACCCTCATGGCAGTCATTATAGGATAAACGGCGACCTCAGTTCAGTAACTGCTGTTGCTTTTATAGTTTTGTAATGAAAATATTAAGCAATGAAATACCCAAAAGACAACGTGAAAAAATGCCAGTAAGCACAAGCACACCCAAAATGGGATCTTAAAAGTCATATTGAAGTGGGCTCTCAGGAGAGTGTACTGTACCTTAGCATAGTCACGGACATTTTTTGTGAAACCTGAATGCATTTGCAAAGCATCAATTTGTTGAGTATCCAACCCTATTTGGAGATTTTAGAAGATGTGGCGGACAAGATTATAATAGATAGTCATCAACTCTAAAATATAAAGATCATGGGAGAATCATTTGAAGATAGTGAAGGTGGAGGAGCTTCTCGAACGAGGAAAAGGATCCAATGACTTCGAAAGAATTGAACGAGGAGCCGTATGAGATGAAAATCGCATGTATGGTTCTTTAGAGTGGCAGTAAGGGTGACTTATCTGTCAACTTTTCC
>JAOSBK010000063.1:0-12803 GCA_027568895.1 Erythroxylum shatona | reverse complement strand
TATATTGGGCTTCAAGGAGTAAGACAATGCCTCTTGGACCTTTATGAGATTAAATCTGATTCAACAATATGGGCTCTATCTCTTGAAGGTCTTGGATTGAACAATTCAATGCTTGCTTCATTGCTTTGACCCTAGCTCTTGTCATTGGACTTCCAACATTTTGTAATGAATCTTTAGGAACATTAGACTTGAATGTTGGGCCTTTGATATGGAAATTTCGTTCATCCCCTTGCCTTGAACATTTAGACTTCAAATCTGATCCAATTTCAGCTCCTAAGCCTCCTTTTGCAAGCTCATGTCTATGCAAGTCACATCCTAGGCTTCCTTAAGGCGAATCACACCATGGATGCTTCTCTTCTTGTCTTTTACATGCCCATGGTTCTCCATCAAGAACACTTAGCTGACACTTTGATGTAATAGCAAAAATGTTGCTTAAAGGAAAACAAATCAAGAAAGAAAGGGAAAGAGCCAACAAGCCCTTCATTCTAAGTATACTCACATTGATCGTAATCAAGTTCATTAAAACAGAGGATGTGCTCTTCTGCCAATGTTTGACGGAGACAAATCGGAAATGCAAAGAAGCCACTAAATCAGCTCTTTCACTAAGTAAATAGACCCTTTCTCCACCGTTAATTCCTAGCTCATCCCCGCATCATTCCCTATAATTATGCTTTTGAGGCAGAATATGATAAGGTGAAGCTTGTTTTCAGAAATTCGAGTATAGAAGACAATCCTATATACTGACCCACTGATGATGACATTGCCATCAAGAAGCTGCAACTAGTGAAATGACTAGAACAAAGAAGACGACAATGAAGATAACGAAAGAGATTATTTTTTTCTCTGTTGGGAGTTGTTTTTCATATTTATATAAAAACAATATCAGCTATGAAGAGATTTTTATTTACAACAAACTTCTGTATAGTGTATATAGATACAATCTATAGAGATAAGTAGTATAAATAGTTACAGCAGATAGAGATTACAACAAATAAAATCATATCAGATCCTTATTAAGTATCAAACAATAGATATCCTCATCACCCTCCCACAAGTTGATTGTGGGGTGAAACAACAAACAACTTGTCCCGTAAATGAATAAAACGAGTTTTGGGTAAAGGTTTTATGAATCCATCAGTAAGTTGATCTGTAGTAAATATGTAACATAATTGTAGTTCTTTGTGAGCACATTTATCATGCACAAAGTGAAAATCAATCTCCAAATGCTTGGAACAGGAATGGAAAATTGGTGTAGTTGTTAAATATATGGCACTGAGATTGTCACAAAAAAGTAAGGGAGTATGTGAAAAATATTGTCCAATTTCATGAAGTAGAGATTATAAGTACTGAAGTTCTTAGATAGTAGATGCAAATGCTCGATACTCACCTTTTGTGGAGGATCGTGCCACTGTGCATTGCTTCCTGGAAGACCAAGATATCAGATTATATATAACCCACAAACAGATCATAACCACTAGTTGATTTTCTATCATCAATGGAGCCAACCCAATCACTATCACTGTAGGCAAAAAACTAAGTTGAGGAGGACTTCTTGATAAGTAATCCATGATTAGAAGTAGATTTCAAGTAATGTAAAATACATTTAACAGCTTGCCAATGTTGATCACGAGGATCATGCATGAATTGTAAAGCTTTATTCACAGAAGGAGATATCAAGTCTTGTCATAGACAAATATTAAAGACCACCAACAATTGATCTATACAATGTTGGATTTTGAATGAAAGTACGAGAAAGAGCTAAAAGTTTTAGGGTAGTGCAAGCAGGTGTTAACATAGTATTAGCATCCTGTATATGAGCTTTTTGTAACAGATCATAAATGTACTTTCGTTGGGTTAACAGTAGGCCTTTAGACATCCACTTAACTTCAACCCCAAGAAAATATAAGAGGTTACCAAGATCTTTAAGTTTGAACTCATAACTGAGTTGCATGATAATCTATTGTATAACTGTTGTATTGTTTCCAGTAAAAAGAATATCATCAACGTAAATGAGACAGAATAATGTATCACCATTTTGATTGAAAAAGAATAGTCACGCATTTGTTTTGGAATCTTGAAAACCAAGTTTTAAAAAAGAAGTTTTCAAACATGAGAACCGTTGTCGTGGTGCTTGCCGTAATCCATATATTGACTTGTGTAAACGGAATATGTGGTATGGAAAATCTAGATGGACAAAACCTTAGGGTTGTTTCATATAAACTTCCTCATCTAGGGTGCCATGAAGAAAAACATTCGACACATCAAGTTGTTTAACTGGCCAATCATTTGCAGTAAAAGATAGAATAAGCCGGATTGTTGCTGGTTTAATAACAAGACTATACATTTCACTAAAATCAACTCCAGGTCATTGGTTGTAGCCTTTTTCCACGAGTCTGGCTTTGTATTGATCAAGTTGCCCATCTGTCATGTATTTAATATGTACACCATTTTATAGCCCATGAGATTTTGATGATTGGTAGAAGGAACGAGATCCCATGTGTGATTGTCCATTAACACCCAATATTCTTCTACCATTGCCTGTCGCCATTCGTGTTGCTTATAAGCATTAGAGAAACAACTAGGCTGAACTGGTTAGGAAAATTCAACAATCAAAGCCTTAGGTTTGAAAGAACCAGTCATGGATCTAGTTACCATGTGGTGCTATCTATGGATTGGAGCAGAGGAAGAGGAGGAAGTCGAAGGATACTATGTAAGATCAACAACCAAAGGAAGACCAGAAAAGTTGGTATTAAATGATGAAGGTAATGGTGGTGTATCATGTAAGTGATTAACAGGTGAAGTATCGGTTGGAAGGGAAGAAGCTGGAGATATGGGTAAGGGTGGTGGGACACCAATAGATGGCAACAGTGGAGAACAGGATGTTTATTGTGGGGATGGAGATACAGGTCTATGTTGGTAAGTAGAATTTGAGGTGGGTTCAATAGGAAGAGATGTAGGATGATGGGTTGGCAAAAAAATGGGCACTGGTGATAATGACTCTTGGACAGCAATATCGGGGAGCTAAGTAATCTGTTTATAATATAGATCGCAATATCAAAAGCATAATTCCAATATTGCAAGGGAATAGAAGAATGATGCAAAAGTGACAGACCAGTTTCAATTATATGCTTATGTTTACATTCAGCACAACCATTTTGTTCTGGTATTTTTGGGCAAGAACTACGAAGAATAATACCATTGTCACTAAGAAATTTAGTAAGTGCTTGAAATTCACCACCCCAATAAGAACAACATCAGCTATGAAGAGATTGTTATTTACAACTTTTGTACAGTATATATATAGATACAATCTATAGAGATAAGTATAAATAGTTATAGCAGATAGAAATTACAGCAAATAATATCATATGAGATCCTTATTAAGTATTAGATAATAGATATCCTAATCAATTTGCCCAAATGTTTTGCAAATTGAAAAGGGGAGGGGATTATTTCATGAAAAAAAAGACATCATTTTAGTAATTGGAGTTTTGAATATTAATCACTCCTGACGTGTCTAATTAATTAGCATCCTTGTATATGTGGCGCTGCTACGTTAAAAAAGATTACGGAAACACTAAAGTTGGGCTAGAATTGAAAAAATTAAAAGTTGGGTATTTTATTGCTATTTTTTAAAGTTCGGACTATAATTGAAATTTTGACAAAAATTTGAGTTTTTAATTAACCATTTTACTTTTTATATACAATGCTCGATATTTTGAAACAACAATATTTTTATATGATTTATTTGTATAATAAATTCATAATAAAAATATAGTGATACATTATATACAGAATATTTTGGTCAATAATATGGATTAAAAATCTAACAAATAATATATCATAAAAATTTGGCTACGTTTTTAGAAATGTGGCTAAAAACATTTGGCTACATTTCTAAAATTATAGCTAAAACTATTTGGCTATGTTTCCAAACTCGTAGCAAAAAATATATGCTACGTTTATGAAAATGTAGCTAAAAACGTTTAACTATGATTCTGAAAATGTAGCTAATAATATTTAGCTACTAAAAGAAAAATGAAGTCAAAATCTATTGACTATGATTTCTAAAAATGTCGCCAATAGTTATCAACTACGGGGATTTGGCAACGTTTTGTATAACAAAACAAGAACATAATTGAAAACTATAGGTGACGTTTTTTACATATTTATCTACATTTTTTTGTAGCCAAATATCAATTTTGTTGTAGTGTAGAGTAATGAATGGGCCATTAGAGACTATCTTACACAAATTAATACTTTTGACCATAAGAAACAACTTTATTGATCTTGATTACTAATACCAAAGAATATAATTCTATTAATTTTTTAACATTTTATTTTAGATTATCTTTGTCTATAATTTCATTTGAAATTTGTAATAAAAAGATGTTTACTCTAATATCACTTAATTCATAGTGGTACCTAAGAGCATGGTAAATTAGGTGCTTGTAATTTTAAGAATCTTTTTGCCACTTAAAAAGTAATATAAAATCTTAAGCAGTTACATAACAATTACTCATGCATAATAAATAAATAGAGTAGGAAAGAGATATTACACACCAAATTTATAGGTGTTTAATTAATAAGGCAAGCTTACTTCCACTCCTTAGGACACACTTGAGATTCCACTGAACTCTTCTTTCAGTTAAGTGAAGAAGAACCTTGATACAGTTCTCTTTATTTGGTGCATGTAAAGAGGATTTTACAATCTTCCTTTGATGGTAAAAGACAAACCAATAGCCTAAATGAATCTAATAATACATTATAATTAACCCCCAATCGAAGTTTACAACATAAATAAACCTTGATCATTTTAATACTCTACAACTCAAAACCAATTTATGAAAAATTGTAAATGTGTTGTAAAAGCTTAAAAACTATTTAAAATATCTGACAACCAAAAACTCATACACTTGTTGCATTTAAGTCTTCAAATAATCATTAGGATATAAACTAGTTGTTATAGTGACTAACTTTTTAGCAAGATGGACTAATCAAAATACATTTGGATGGGGTATCAATTAGTTGATACTCAAGCTAGACAAAATGTTCCTTTCTTATTCAAAACTAAAAGAATCTATTGGCTAATCAGTCATAATCCTTTAGCTAGTCAGTTGTTAACCGATTGGATAATTGGTTATGTTTAATGACCGTTTCACCACAATAGCTTAAGCTGTTATATGAGGCCAACTTAATTGGTTTTATATATTCACTAACACACCCCTCAACTGAAAGCTCTTTGGGCTTAAAACTTGCACAGGCTCACTCTACCTTGTGCTAAATAATAGGTGGGTGGTAGGATTTGTAAATTCTAACATACTCTAATACCATGTTAGAATTTACAATGGGCCTATGGGCCCATACAAGAAGGAAAGTTAAATCACATATAAGTCTAAATAAGGTTCCATCCTAAAATCAATTGGTGATAAGTGGAGTAGCTCACTAGACTTATATGTTAGTCTTCTTTTTTCTCTTTTTCTAATGTGGGTCAAACTTCCATTGTTTATATTTCAACACCCCCCCCCCCTTTTGAATCTAACACGTGACATAATCTATCCTTTCGAGGTGTTAACGACTAATATAACAACAACCTGCTCTGATAACATGTTAAGTGACCTTTTCACCACAATAGTTTAAGTTGTTGTGTGAGGCCAACTTAATTGGTTTTATTTATTCACTAATAGGTTAGTCTATGGTCTAGCCAATTGTAAACAACATATTATGCAACTTTTTGTCTTTTTTTCGACAATTTTGAAATATCAACTTTGAACATTTGAATTTTTTAAAAAGCGTCAAAATGTTGTATTTTGATAAAAGCTTGAATTGACTCACTTTCAAAGTTTAAAATTTGTTCTAAACATCAAAAAAAATTTAAAATCAAAACATTAATTCCTTGTGATAAATGAAAAATCACATGCATTAAGAATGAACATAATATTTTTATGCATATAGAGTTCCTAAAACATTAAATGACCACGTTAAGGTTATAAGAAAGATCATATTGATTTTTACAAATTAAAATCTTAGTCCAATTAGCTTGTTATTTACTTGAATAATCCTAAAAGTCATGAATTTTCTTCATTTCTTCCTTTTGACTTCATAAATCATTTGACTTTTGCCTTTGCTCCACTTTATGCCTTTTGTCTCAATTGATCCATATTCTTAAATAAATTTATTTTTCTTTCTTTTAATAGTAAATCACAAAATATTAACAGTAAATATGTTTTATAATCAATAAAACACATATTGAAAACTCCTTTTGTTTAACAAAATATAGTCATAAAAACATCATCTAACATAATGGATTCAACAACATATTTATATTGTTGATTTGATATTCTTTCTTGTTTTAAGAAACCAAGACTCTGTTTCCACTCAAGTCTAACTACTTAACGACTCCATAAAATTCTTTGTGAAAAAGATGCAAATTTTAATTCTTACAATTCTAGAATTTGATTTGTCATTTTGTAGATTGTATCAAAATCAGGTTTAAGATTAACCCTTAAAATTGATACTTGAAGTTGGACCAATAAAAGAAGTTTTGAGTTGAAGAAATCTTAAGGCAAAAGAGGAGATATCAAAGGCAAGTGACAAATGAATTAGAATGTCTTAAATTGGTAAGTACAAGGGTCTGATTCACCTTAGAACAAGAAGATATGCTTTAATTTGAACAAAGAGTTATTTGAAGACTAAATTGAATATTTCACAACTAGTTGAGGTACTATTTAAATTTTAGCCTCTTATAGTTAAATAATGTGCTCCGCAGACAACGGCTATTAATACTGGACAGTCCCGCAGCACCCTATCCAAGCAACATTAGAGGAAAAAAGAAACAATTTTACAATGAAAACAAAAACATAAAAACAGATGCCACATAAGAAACAAGAAAACAAGAGCAATATGACGTTGGGGAGTGAGTTAGAGACTGTCGAGTAAAAGGTCCAAAGTCCAAGGATCTTAGTTGGTTATATTAAGAAAATATAAGAAGGTTCCAGGAATCAAGGGTCAATATCATGTGACCAGACCCATAAGTTTTGGACCTTCCGAATGTTAAGAAGGTTTTTCTTCTTCTCTATCTTCTCTTACTCTCAAGAAAGGCTCCAATAGTTATAGCTTTGAAAAATTCCACTAAGATTTCACGGAATTGTCCAATACCCACTTCCAGTTTGCAGCTTCAAGAAAACCGTTGCTGTTAGCCATTTTATTGTTTTATTGATACTGTTCTAAGTACTGTCTAAGTTGTGGTCGAAGCTTGCCAGCTGCATAATCACTACTTGGTGTTAGCGCAATGATAGTGCATATCAAAGGAGTAGAAACAAGAAGAAAGATGGATTCTGGAGCTAGAGCTGCAATGATCTTCTTCTTCTTCTGGAGTCTTTTTTTAGTTTCTCAGTTTTCCTTCTGTGTAGCTGTTCAAGAAGAACAACTTAGTAAGTTGGCGAAGTCCTTATCGCCGAGAAAAGCTCGGTTTTCGGGCGCACAGTTATTTCATGCCCCTTCTTCTGGTCCAAGTCAAAGTCAGCCTCCTGTGAATCATGAATTAGGAGATCCAGACAAGTTGTACGGAGATGAAAAGAGGATAATTCACACAGGTCCTAATCCTCTTCACAACTAGCTAGGTGAATGATCAGAAGGTAGGTTCGGGTACTAATGTATGTTCTATAAATGTTTAATGTTAGAATTCAGAAATGCCAGGAAACCATTTCAATATGTTTTCTACTAGCTTGAATTTTGTTTTCTTTCGAATAGTAGACTGAATGAGAGAAAAGGAGAGAGAAAAGAGAGCATTAGCTTTAGCCTTTTCAGTCATGTTTAACGAGGAGGCTACGGTCAGTGTTGCAGTGGACTGAGAATTATAGAAGGCATGCAAGCCGACGAGAGAGGGCTAGTTTTAATGCTCTTGTTTCTTTTGTAGTACTGTTCCATTTCTGCTTTACCCTGCTGCTGAAAAATTGAATGTACTTGAATTTAAATGACGTAGTTACTCTTGTTCATCTGCTTTGTTATTCTAGCTCGCCACTACTAGTAACCCATTTGTTTTGAAAGGCTCTCTCTTTTACATTTCCATCTCCTTTTCTTTACGTCTATACATTTTCCAACCACTTTAATCTTACAAACTAAATTTATGGAGTGATCTTAAGAAAATTGTCAAATTCCTGTGTTAGAAAAACTATCGGTCCTTCATTAAACTTTTGGTATATAAAACTATTCAATCTTCTCTTCCTGAGAGAAAAAGGTAAGAAAAGAGGCAAGAAAATTTAACCTGTGGAACTTGCTATACTATTTGTGTGATAGCACTAAACTCCTGTGTTTTCAAAAAACAAAAAAAAAAACAAAAGTAGACATTCTATCTCACAGTACTTCCAGATGTGTTAAAAATGAACCTGTGCTTTTTTTTTCTTATGAAAAGAGGAGATTGCATCAGGATTAGCAACCTAGCCTTTTTAACTTTGATGGTCAACAGCATTCAGAATCTTCAGTATCCAAAAAGGCAAAACAAAAAGTGAAACTTGTTGAAATTGAGGGTTTACTTGTTTTCTTATGAGGAATCCTAGATAACAAGGGTTTTAGCTTGTAGTCCAACTTTAGACTTATTCAAATGCGCACTTAATGCTAGATCTAGGACTCATCGCCCACTTAATTAACGTGTCATCTTTGTTATTTTAGAATCCGATCCAAATTAAACAAAATTAACCAGCGTCCTATTGGTCGAGCAAATTTCCAAGCTTGATTATTTATTCAGGCATGAGATTCTTGGGAGATGGATATAATTAGCGGAGTAACCATGAGTAATATAGAATGTGCTAATGGTGGTGGTCTATCATCAATATCATGCTGTGCTTTAATAATTGGCTGAGGGATGTGAAGAGCAGTCTCTCTTTGATTGATTATTCCTAGAAGTCCACCTGTTCTTGAATTGAATGCTTCCGTTTCTTCAACAAAAGAGTATGCCTGTCTTGCTGGGCCAACACGCTTTCTCAGGGCTTGGGACTCTCTACTCGGTATCGTATACTTAATATAGTAGTTCAGAATTTGCGGTACTACTTTCTAATTTTATAATGCTCTTTTTTATGATTGGATATACATATATGGAGATCTTGATGACTGTACAGTAAAAAGTTTGCTTGCAACCATTTCGGGCATTCATAACGGCAATCCTTGCTATTCCTATGTTCAATGTGGAGAGAAATTTGTATTGTATGAGGTTTTCAGAACCCCAATTGTTTACTGAGATCAATATTCATTGGTTCAATGTGGAGAGAAATCTTCCATAAAATATGTATTCATTGATATGTGATATTATTTTGTAGTTCCAATGTCATCTGTTGACAATAAAGAAGCTATAGAAACTTTATTGGAATCAGTACGGTCGGATGAACCCTGAAGAGGCCAAGAATCGGAAGAACAAGAAAGAAAAGACATTTACTTTTTGTATTTCAAGTCTTTGATGAGTTCAAAAGATTCTGAGGAAAAATGGGAAGGAGTTCTAATTCAATGCTTACCATGAAATGAATGTTTGCTCGGGTTGGCCATCATAGAGCACTTAATGTGAGAGAGCTTATAAAGAGAGGGGCATTACCTCTCTGCTGTTTACAGCTTCCATAACAAACTCTTTTTTATTGCTTCCACCCACCCACCTCTAATCCTAAGCTGTTTTTTTGCTTACTATGGCTTTGTAAAACTCCGTCATTTGGATAATATCTAATTTGCATTACAATCGTCAATTAATATGGAAGCCCTGAGACTTGTTGCCTAGGTCCCACGAAAAGGTTATATGGTTAGAAATCACTAAATTTAATAAACATTATCAACCACCTAAAGGTCCTATTAATGTTAATTAATGCAGGTCGCATTCATGTTCCTCAACCATGACCATTATGATAGGTTGGTGATTTTTGCTACTGAATTGGTCGACTCAAATCCGCTTTCACTTCAATCTCTCCTTGGTATCCTTAAAACATGTAGGCGTTTGATGAGAATGTCTCATTTCAGTTAGCATGAAACTTGATTTGGGTTTTGAAAGCTTTTCTTTTTCAATTTTTCTTAGACTCCAGCTCCAGTCTTCGAACTTGGGGCAGAAAGGTGTGTAACAACTGAATTAAGGTTCTTTGGTTTATGCAATTAAGCTGTGGTACTTAGAAATGTTGAATGCGTACTGTAAGGTTATCTCAAAATCGAGAAACAAATTAACATAAATGACTAACCAAATGCTGAATCCCAATAGAGCATCCACGACCTCGAGGCATTGGTTTCTGACAAATCATTGTTGAAGTTTCTTAAGGTTTGAATCAATCTTTAGGTCTGTTAGCGGGTGATTCGAATAATCCCTATTTCCTAGGAATTGGATATTTGCTTCCTAGTTGCTAAACGTGGATTAGTTTTCTCTATTTTTCTGTAAGGCTATATATGGCCACATCAGTAGTTCAATAAATTAGCCTTTTCACTCTTTCAACATTCTGAAAAGCTAACAATCATCGCAAAAGCATCAACGATTTTGAACTATACATTCAGCAAAAATGAGGGAGAAAAAAGATTTTAAAAAAAAGAAATTGGGTTCGATGTCCATATAGTGCATAATAAATTATAGGTGTCACTTCCATTTCTTCCAATTCCAGCAATTTAACGGACATATTTCGTCTAAAATACTAGATAAAAAACATGAATAATTTATAACCAGTCTGCCTGATTTCATGCGATACCTATTAATGCTCGTGTGCTTGTCATGCACTTTGTAAGAACTTGAAATACACTACGACAGTTTCCCAAATGTGGAATTTACACGAGGATGCTTTTGTTGCATATATCCCATAACACGTAAAAGGGAAGAGGTTAATGCAGTGAACCAACAGTTTAAGTAATAGAATTACACCCTACCCCAGCAAGTTTAATGCATTCTGAATATTTCATAAGAAAATCGTAATAAAACTGTAAGCATGGCAGTTATAGCCGATCTCTGGATTGATTATAATAAGATCAGGCTTGGAAAACTTAGAGTTGGATTTCGAAAAAAAGAGATTGTGTACTGTTTGTCAGCATTGAAATTGTAATTGTTCGTTCAATTTTATACTAAAAATACATTTTTGAATTCTTAGAATAAGAGTAATAAGTTCAATTTTCGTTTTATTAGGTTATTATGAATGTAGTATATTGTCGGACATTGAGACCGTAATTACAATTCCAATCTCAAAAACCAAAGTGAATCGAACTTGCCAACTTAAGAGCCCAAGATCCTCTGGTGTGCATAATAACACTTTCTGAAAAAAATCTGTATGATTATAACTTACATTACTTATTTCATGTCATTTATTTTCAGGGCGCAGTTAATATCGTTTCAATGCATCACCAGGTAAAGCTTCAGGTTTGAACTTGAGAATGCAGTAAACAAAGCAAAAAGTTTACTTTAATTCCATTCTCCCATGTAGCAGGTGCTCTGCCCCAGCCTCTTCAGCCTTTCTGTCGTCTATGAAGTAATTGTGTCATGTATAGCATTGCCAGATCTGTCTTTTAAAGCCATGTAATAACCTCATTTTGGATCTAAAAGAATTATAGAGCATTTATGGTCTCTGAAGACGGTTGAGCCACCATTTTGGAGTCCTTAATTGCGTCCATGGTGATCCCAATTAAATGTCCCGTTTTGTTAATCAATGAGTGGAACAATTATTCCTCTTGCGAGCATCAACCTTAGCTACTCTACAACCTCATAGTACTAAGGATGTACACAACGCACTAAAGAAACCCTATGATTCCCGTTATTTTTCATGTAGTGCAATAGTCGGATCAAAACCCAACCTAAAATGGACTCTTCTCGGTTAACCTTTTACTCTCTTGGTTGGGCGACAAGATCATATACTATCACGATTTCTTTATATCTATATATATATATATATGAGAGTCACATTTAACAGAATTTGTCACAAAATATAACAAATACATTAACATTGATTTTTAAGATAATATATCTATTTATAAAATTGAGATAAATTTATAGGTATCAAAATTTATATACGAATAAACTTTAATAATTTTTAAGTTCGTGCACATTAAATATTATCTTCCAATATTAAACTCTTACATCTGTCAATTCTAAATATATAGAAAAAGGATTATGTAAGATTAATATATAAATGCATAAGAATGGACGTGAAAATATATAAATATTTTCATTCTTAATACTCTTCAAGCATTTTAAATTACACTAAATATCACTTTATTTATACATATACATTGATAAAGTCCAGCTTTTTCTTAAATTGAAGAATATAGTAAATTTCTAAAAGGAAATTGACTAGGCCATGTTTAGCGATCAACGAAGTGCACACTACAACAATAGGACCCCTTCTGCGTCGTTTTTTTAACGTCGCAGAAACCATTAAAACGTCGGTGAAACACTTCTACGACGTCTATTGAGACGTCACAAAAAACGTCGTAAATGTTGGGGTAGGCAATAGGTATCCACGACGTCTTATGAAAGACGTCGTGGAAGGAACGAATATTCTGCGACGTTGAGGAGGACGTCAGGGAAGCGTGGGATATTTGGCGACGTCTGAAGGGAACGTCACAGAATTTGTAGTTCTAACGATGTCTAGAAGACGTCGTAGAAAGGGCATAATTTGCGACGTCTGATTCAGAAGACGTCGCAGATGGTAGGATGAAAAATAAATATAATTATTTAGGAAAATTTTGTTGATAATGATTTAAAATAAATTATAATTTATTAATTTTTTTTAATTTATCTGAATATAGGAATAATTTAATAATTAATCAAATTTAATTATTAATTATTAAATTTTAAATTTTCC
>JAOSBK010000062.1:7646-24527 GCA_027568895.1 Erythroxylum shatona | reverse complement strand
AATTATATAGTAGAACTACGTCTCCTACTTTAAATTTCTTTTGTTTAAGATCAGAATCGTCTCATTTATTTACCTTTTCCTATTAAAGTTTAGCATTTTCACATGCATTATAACATAACTCTTCAAGTTTGTCCAGTTGCAAAAGGTGCATTTCACCTGCTTGCTTCCAATAAAAGTTTAATGCTTTTATCGCCTAGTATGCCCAATGTTCTAGTTCAACTGACAAATGACAAACTTTTTCGTATACAAGCCTATAAGGAGTTGTTCTGATAAGTGTTTTGAAAGCAATCTTATAAGCCCATAATGCAACATCTAGCTTTATTGCCTAATCCTTTCTGAAGTTGTTCACCGTCTTTTCCAAAATTCATTTCAGCTCTTAGTTAACAACTTCCATTTGGCCATTAATTTGTGGATGGTAAGATATAGCAACACGGTGGTGCATTCCATATCTCTTAAAAAGGGTATCAAAAGATCTGTTGTAGAAATGTGTACCTCCATCACTTATTATCATACGTGGCACTCCAAACCGATTGAATAACCGTTTGGTAAACTTTTGCACTGTCTTTCCATCATTGGTTGGAGATGTCACTACTTTAGCCCAATTCAAGACATAATCCACTCCTACTAAAATGTACATGCTTCCCATTGAAGACCAGAAAGGACCCATAAAGTTGATGCCCCATACATCAAAGACTTCCACTTCTAAAATGTTGGATAAAGGCATCTCATCTATTTTGGAGATATTACCTATTCTTTGGCATCAATCGCGTTGTGCCACGAAAGTTTGAACATTCTTAAACAATTGTAGCTAGTAAAATCCACACCTGAGTATCCGAGCTACCGTTTTGTTAGCTCCATAATGTCCAACATATTAACCTTCATGACATTGCTTTAAGATGTCCAATATTTCCTCCTTCAAAACACATTGTCGGATTAACTTGTCAACGTATGTTCTATATAAAATTGGCTCATCCTATAGATATCGGTTACAATCATATATGAATCTCTTTCTTTGTTGGTAAGATAAATTAGAAGGAAGTTTGCCACCAGAAACATAATTCGCAATATCGGTAAACCATAGTGTAGACAAACTTTCGAGTAGCATCAGGGTTTCATTAGGGAAATTTTCATTAATAGCTTCGCTTGGCTTACATTCCCTTCCTTCCAATCTAGATAAGTGGTATGCCACCATATTTTTTACTCTTTTTCTATCTCTCATTTCTATATCAAATTCCTATAAAAGTAACACCCATCGAATGAGCCTTGGTTTTGCATCCTTTTTGTTGAAAAAGTATTTTAATGCTACGTGATCGGTGAATATGATTACCTTTGATCCCAAAATGTATTTTGCGAGTAATTCCTTCTTTGTGGTGGTGTAATTAAGTCGAGATCCTGCAAGGGTATTGATGGCATAGTAGATCGCATGCAACTTTTTATCTTTCCTTTAACCCAATACATAACCTATAGCTTAGTCACTTGCATCGCACATAACCTCAAATGGAAGTGTCCAGTCCTACAGTGATAGAATTGGTATTGATGTTAATGCCTCCTTTAGTTTGTTAAAGGTAGACATACACTTGTCATCAAATAGAAAGGGCAGATCCTTGACTAACAGGTTTGTCAAAGGTCTTGCAATTTGCAAGAAGTCTTTGATAAATCGACAGTAAAATCTTGCATGACCTAAGAATCCTCGCACACCTTTTACATTGCTTGGCAGTGGAAGTTTCTATATAACTTCTGTTTTTGCTCTGCCGACTTCAAATCCCTGGTGTGAGATTTTATTCCCTAGCATTATCCCCTCTTGCACCATAAAATGACATTTCTCCCAATTCAGCACCAAGTACGACTCTTCATATCTTTGAAGAACTTTTTCCAAATTGGTTAAACACATTTTGAAAGAGTCTCCAAAAACTCAAAAAATGATCCATGAACACCTCCATTATATCTTCTATCATATCAGCGAAGAAAGACATCATACATTTTTGAAATGTAGTTGGGGCATTGCATAGTTTAAAAAGCATTAGTTTATACGTGAATGTACTATAAAGGCAAGTGAATGTAGTATTTTCTTGATCATTAGTATGGATGACTATTTGATTGTATCCTAAATATCTATCTAAGGAGCAATAAAATGAATGATCAGCCACCCTTTCTATCATCTGGTCTATGAATGGGTGAGGAAAATGATCTTTCTTAATCAATGAGTTGAGTTTTCAATAATCTACGCACACTCTCCATCCTGTGACCGTTCTTGTTGAAATTACTTCTCCACTCTCACTTTCTATTACCATCATTCCACCTTTTTAGGTACACATTGTATTGGACTAACCCATACACTATCGGAGATGGGATAAATTATCCCTGTATCTAAGAGTTTGATTATTTCCTTCTTGACCACCTTCTTCATGTTAGGGTTCGACCTTCATTGATGCTCCCTCACCGTTCTACATCGTTCCTTGATGTTTATTTGGTGCAAGCAAATATTTAGGCTTATACCTCGAATATCAAAAATCTGCCATTTGATGGCTTTCATTCGCTTTCTCAAAATTGTGACCACCTTATGTTCTTATTTCTCATTCAGTTAATTAGAGATGATTATCGATAATGTTTGACCTTCAGTTAGAAAGATATATCTGAGATGTGTAGGTAAAGGTTCAAGCTCTAATGTGGGTGGTTTTTCTATGGATGGTGGTATGGTGCTTTAGTTTGAACTAATTTATCTTGATGCGTTTGAACATCTGACTCCTACATCTCATCATCTCCTTTAGACTCAAGTATCTCATATCCATTATTTGTCTTTGTTGCCATTAATTGTACTTCTGCGATGCAACTCTCAACTTGTTCTTGCAAATTTTGATCCGTAATTTCAACCTTAATGCATGTGCTGCTTGCTGTTGTGTTCTTTAAAGCCTCATTCATATTGAATGCATGCATTGTTTGTTGTTGGTTCTTTAAAGCCTTATTCATATTGAATTTGATCTGATATTTGCTTATTTGAAGTGTTAATTTCTCTTCGTGAATGTCAATTATGGCTTTCCCTATATTTATAAACAGCCAACCAAGGATCAGTGGACATTTCTTATCTTCTTCAAAATTGAGAACCATAAAATCTACAAGAATAATGAACTTGTCCATTTGTATCTGAACGTTTCCACTATTCCTAACGATCTTTTAATATATTGATAGCTAACTGAATTAACATCATTGTTGGCTTGACCTCACCCAACCCTAACTTCTTGAATATTGATAAAGGCATAAGATTAATACTTGCTCCTAAGTTGCACAAGCACTTTGTGAATTCAAATTCACCAACTACACAGGGTATTATGAAACACCCTGGATACTTCAATTTAGATAACATCTAGCTGATGACTATGGAGCTGCAGGTGCCAGTTAGATCTACCATCTAATTATCTTACCAAGTACGCTTCTTTGATAATATGTCCTTCAAAAATTTTGCATATTTAGGCATGTGTTCCAAAGCCTTTACAAATGAGAGATTTATCTATAACATCTTTAATTTCTCAACAAATTTTGTAAATTGTGCATCCAGCTTCTTCTTTTGTAATCATTGAGTAAAAGGAATCTTAAGTTGATATGGTAGAGGAGCGACATAAGGAGGGTATTCGCTCATATTCACTTCTTTCTCCTTTTCTTAATCTTTCTCAATAGGAGGGAAGGGCTCCTCTATTGCCTTTGTGGCTAGTTCAAGTTCCTTCCCACTTCAAAGTGTAATAGCCTTTAGTTGCTCCCTCAGTTTATTTCCAAAGTGCTAGGAAGAATTCCCACATTTCATGTAAAGAAAGCGTTTGACAATTAGTTTACTTGGACCTCTAGATTGTGGATTGAAGAGCCATGATTCTTTGTTACTTGTTTGAATCTGCCTTTCAGACTCTTTTGTGCATTGTATAGGGTTCTAAGCTTGTGTAAAATTTTATCCAGATTGGATTCCATTGAACTCAGTTATCTTGCTGGAAACCTAGTGGTCCTTGAGGTCTAAGTTGTCCTCTAGCATTGTTCGTCTAAAAGAAGTTAGGGTCATTCTTCCACCCAGGGCTGTATGTATTGGAGTAGGGATTATTTCCCCCTCCTCGTCCATATTGAGCTCCCATATAACTAACTTAATCCGGATTATTATCCTTCATAAAGAAGCCATCCACTGTATAATGGTACATCTGTCCACACAGTTCACACTTTAGTTGCACACCGAAGCTGAGGATGAAGCCTTCATATTATTGAGTTGTTGAGTTAAATTGTCAATTTTTTCCTGCATCTCCATCATTTGATTAACAGCTACAACTCCTTTTTGTTCTTGGAAGGTAGTGGGTTATCTACTCCGCTCGTTTATCCATAGGCAGCTATTGCTTTCCATCTCCTCTATCAGCTCTTCTGCTTCATCTATTGTCTTTCTCATCAGTGATCCTCCTAAAGTTGCATTAACCACGCCTCTCGTATGTGGGTTACTCCATTATAGAATGTTTGCAATAAGAACTCCTTAAGTAAGTTATGGTGTGTGTATTTTCATTGTAAGTCCTTGTATCATTCCCACGCTTCATAGATCGATTCCTTGTCACTTTGTTGGAAGTTGGTAATATCTTTAATAATCTTCATGGTCTTGGTAAGGGGAAAATACTTTTCTAAAAAGGCACGAACTGGTTGATCCCAAGTGGTGATTTTGGCTGGGTTGAGGGGGTGGGGTTAGGCCTTTGCTCTATCTCTTACGGTAAAAGTGAAAAGCCTAATTCTTATCAGTTATCACTTCCTCCGACATCTAATGATAACGAAAGGTATCGCAGATTCTAAGAAAATTTACTATATGTGCATTGGGGTCTTCATTCGCTAATCTATAGAATTGCAAATTCTATTTAAGCATGTTTAGGAGGGCTGGTTTAATTTTAAAAGAGGCTACTTGTACAAGTGACCTAGTTACTCCTTGGTTAGCCGCATTAAACCCTGGTCTCTTGAAATCCGTAAGGGTTCCTTGGTTCGCTCCGTGATCCAAATCTTATTGAAATTCTTCAACCATTGTTATTTTTAAGATTTCTTCTTCTTCTTTGCTATCCGAGCTTTCTTAATTAATTGTTCTAATTGAATGATATCTAGCTTTAAGTTTTAGGCTGCATAACTAGAACTTCTCAGAACTCTTGAATTCATGCAAGAGCACGAATTCAGAAATATAAAGAAAGAATGGAAACTAAAAACTAACTAAAACGCCTTAGACTAAAAAACTAAACTAATCACCTCCTCGACAACGACACTAAAAACTTGATTGGGGTTTGATTGTGTGTAAGCTTTAATTATTAACCCTCGATAATTTGTAAGTGCATAATTCGTTAGCATAATACCAAAGGTGTTAATCCCACGAGGAGAGAACTAATCTAATCCTAAAATCTAAGGCCAGAAATAAATAATAGAAATTCAAGATGCAACGAAATTAATATGATAATTAAATTCAATCAATCAAATTAAGAATCAAACATGAAAATACTAATTATTTTGCAATTTGTAATATACCCAAGAATCAACCAAAGGAAATTACCAACTGAGAGAAAGGGAATTTTACCTATTCTTAATTTTAACTTAACTGATTATGAATTATTGGATTGTTAGTTCTAGACTATCCTAGGGTTGATTACTCACTCTCAAGTTATAACTTTTAACCCTAAATCATAAACCCTAATCAGATTACAGAGGTTGTAATATCTTAATTCACAACCTATCTAAAACCATAATTAGTTTTGAAGTTCTCTAAAAAATTATCAGAAACCTATATTAGATCTCTCTATGTACAAATTATCGATCTAATTTAATTCTGGTTCTATTAAATTACCTAACTCTAGTTAGTACAATTTAATTACTTTTCATTATTCACCTTCTCAGTTTATTATCGAATTATGCAATAGCATAATTAAACCACAACAATATCCAATATAAATAATCAGATTCTCATTAATTCAAGAATAAAATTTTGAAGGTGAGTTTAGAACATCCTCGACATTCTAAATCCTATCATCAGCTGTTCAATCCAATTCTATATAATAGTAAAACTAAAAAGAATAGGAAATAAAATATAAAATGGACGACGAGAGGCAACGATGTTAGGAAACCTCCTGATACAGGAAGTACTTTGAGTCAGTTTGTTCTCCTCTTTCCTCTTCTTTCTTCTTTCCTATATCTCTTGATGATCTCTCTCTAGGGTTTCTTAAGGTGACTGATGCAAAAAGCTCTTTTCTCTACCTCTTTTTTTCTTTTTATATCCTTTTGTATTTTGGGTAACCTTAAGATTTTTTTCAAGGTTTGAAAGGTCAAAAAAATTCCCCGAAACTTGATGTTTGTGAGTGTTTACACGTCTGTCGATGCAGGCCACAATCATGGCCCAAATCTGGAGCTTATGTCATGATCGTGGGTAGTTATTTAGGCCCGAATGTCTCTGAAACTTCTCCATTCTTCGATGTTGACCCTGAAACACTAGCAGTCACATCAATGTACCTAGAAAAACATAATATTTAAGCTTAAAGACTTGTACTAACTTGTAAAACACATAAAAACATAAATAATTAACAAACTAACACAATTCTAACCTAAGCACATACTAAATGATTGAATTAATGACTGAACACATATCAAACTATGCCCTAAAACTCGATGCAATTTACACTTATCATTCACCTTTAGTAATAGGATTATCTGTTGATTTGCAATCTTGCATATAAAATCGTTTGAAAATTTTATGAATATAAATTGCTTGAGAAAGTGACATAATATTTTTAAACAATCTCTTGAAATTTTAATTCTAACTATATATATAGCTTCACTCGTGTCTTTCATCTTAAATTCAGATGATAACCAATCTTTGATTTACTTGACAAACTCATAGTTATTGCAAGCAATCAAAATGTCATCCATATATAAAGATGAATATACAAATTTATCTTTAGATCTATTAATATATAAACATTGGTCTTTATCAAGGATATGCAAAATCATGTGAAATGATTATGAAAATATATGTACCACTACCTTAAAGATTTCTTCATACAATAAATTGATTTTAGTAATTGATGCACTTGTATTCTTTGTCTCTCTCTATGAATTGTACAAGTTGTTCCATATATATTTCTTCTTCTAATTTTTAATTTAGAGAAGTAGTACTTACATCAATTTAATGTAATTCATGATCCAATCTAGCTACTATAGCCAAGATTAAACAAATTAAAGCAAACCTTATAACAGGTGAAACTGTTTTATCATAACAAATTCACACCTGTTATGTAATAGTCATTTTCCAAAACTTACTGAGGGTTAGAATGTTAGACTTTTGAGTCATATCATTTTAGAATTTATGAGATGCATTTCATTCATATGTATAACATGCTTACAAATTAGCATTACTGGCAGAAATGTCTCAAATTCATTATATGTTTCATGTTAGTATGTTCAAAAGATATCGAGCAGATCCAACACATGTATTAACAGTACAGGAGATTGCAATGAATTTGAGTTATATTGAGGAACCGATCAAAATAGTTAGATACTAGACAAAACAGGTGAGAAATTGTGTAATTCCTTTGGTTAAAGTCCTTTAAAGGAATCATTCAAGAGAAGAAGCTATATAGGAGATTAAGGAATACATGAGGAAACAATACCCTCATCTATTTGGTCAATTAGATAAGAATTTTGAGGACGAAATTCCTTAAGGGGGAATTGTAATAGCCAGCTTCTAAAACTTACTGAGGGTTAGAATGTTAGAATTTTGAGTCATAACATTTTAGAATTTATGAGGTGCATTTCATTCAAATGCATAACATGAGCATATACACACATGAATGTTGATTTTAAAAACATTATAAAGATAGTTTATGCACTTAACTGACATGTTTCGGGGTATGAAAGGTTTAAAATGGTGATGATTTGTTTATGTATTGTTTATGTCTTGCATTTTGGTTTGATGAATTATAATTAGTAATTTGGGGTTAATTTTTTCAATTGGAAAATTGATGAATTAAAATGTACATTTAGTCTAGGAAAAATGTCAAGTGGTAAGACAAGTTGACACATGAAAAATTAGGATAACTAAGCCTATAAAATGAATGACTTTTAGTATAGAAAATTAAGTGAAAAATGGTAGTAGTAATTGAGTGACAAATGGCCTAAGATATTGGTGAAATTTGGCAGCCAAATAGGAAGACATTTAGCTTACTCCATTTGTATGACATGTGTCCTTCTAAAACAAAGACACCTTGCACTAAATGGATTAAGCAAATGCAAAGTCATATTTCTCTTTAGTTGTTTCTTCTGCAAGCTTTCTTCTTCTCCTTCCTCTCATTACCAAAACACACACATAACCCTCACAATTTTGAAATTTTGCTTTAATCCTATTCATCGTCACTCCAAGATCCATACATGATCCTGCACAAAGATAGCTATAATATGTTATCATCTCTTTACCCTTACCCAAATCATTCTACTCCCATCTTGTTCTTGGAATTGTGTTTGCATGCATGGAAGGCTACGTTGGCTTCATAACTAAGAAGGTATTTGAGTTGATCAAAAAGGTAAAATATTGATCTCTTGTGATATAAAATAATAGAACTTGATGATGACTAAATTAGGGATTGATTGATTGAAGTTTTGGTATTAAATGTGTGGTGAGAAAAAGATGCATGAATGGTAGTTTCTATTATATTTAGCATACATCAAAAACAATAGTTTATAAGCGGCTAAATGGATGATTTTGAGTTGGAAATTAAGATGAAATTGATAAGGAATTGAGGTATAATTGCGGTATAATTAATGGACTGTTATGAAGGTTTTTTGAATTTGATATGAAAGATTTTTCTTTTGAATCTGAAAGAAATTAGGGATGTTAGTGTATAAGTAAGAATGATTGTTAGTGGTATAAATGAATAGAATTTGGAGAGCTTTAATGTAACCAGGATGGAAGCTATATTAACATGAATTGAAGTAGCTTTTGAGAATATGAATTTTGAAAATTTTGAAGTGTTAATGATGATCCTACGTAGATGAAATTCATGGAGAATCGAGAGAAATTGGATAGTGCATCGTGCGAAGGTCCCCTACGATTGTGGCCAAAGCTTTGAAATGATAATTTCTGCTTTGTGAATTTGTTAAACCAAATGAGGATAAGTCACTCTACATTGACGTATTTGGACTTGATTAAGGCTTGAAATGAACCTAAAGTTTAGGTTGTTAATTGACATCATTATTTAACGAATGGATTGTCTTTATATCAATGTATTTAAGTCTAAAAATTATAAGTTGTTAAAGGAATAAAGTGTTCTTATGAATGCAAATATGATCCAAAGGATATGGGTAAGGTGTATTAGGTATGAATGAATGAGAATTGGGAAATTGTGTGAATGTATATTGCTAGAAAAGGTTTATGAATGAATGAATGATGAATTCAGAGTAATCAAACTTACTTAAGGTATAAACTTGAATGCAAAGTGGTAATATACAAGCTATAATAATTGAATGGTCAAGACTTGTGAATAAGAATACAACCTGGAAAGGTCAATTGAGTATACATTGAACATGACACATATACATGTGCATGATTGTATATTCGTATGATTGAACAACTTAGTGATGTGTAAATTATGTGTGTATTGCATGACTTTAGATGCACAACTTGATCGTTAGCATCTAGACGTTGCTGAATCATCAAGGCAATAGCTTTTTTAAAGCATGCTGTGAGTTAACCTTGATGTGTAAATTCAATTATATGTGCTTTCGTTTGAATTGTATGTGTATTGTGGAATGTGTGAACAATTGAATGATGAATGTGAGACTTATATCTAAAGGATTTGATATATGACATGAGCACATTGAATGAAAATTACTAAAATCATGATATGTGAATTGATGCATCTCATTGCTTTGAAATGCATAATCAGATAAAAGAGTTGTGACCGGAGTAGCCAATATGTGGAAAAGAGGTTAAACCTCAAGATTGTGCACAAAGAGTCACAGGTTCAGATAACAATAAGCTCGGTATCTACAACGGATACATGATAGTAAATTGGGTTGATATGTGCTTAGTCACAATAAAGCAAAATAAGAAAGAAATCACATGTGCATTTGCATATAAAATTATACATGTATCATATGAATGATTATGATGAAATTATTGAATTGTTTTGAAATTGTTATATGCAATGTTGGTATACAGTACTTGTTGAAATATGACAAAATATGATGTGGTATTCGATACTATATTTTGTAATATACTTGCTGAATTGAGTTATGTAATTTATTTTGGCTTTCTGACTTGAGTGAGCACGTGAATGATGGTTCATTCACTAAGTTCACAAACTCATCAAAATTGCAACGTATATTTTCAAGTTCAAGGGAGATCTAGCTTCTAAAGCGATCTAATAGAATTCTAGTACTTTTATTTTAGGGACAAGAACGATTCAAAGGTTGGTCAACTGATACCTATGAAGTCTAAATAGATGTCTTTTTTATTAGCATTTCATGTCATGACACCTATTGTCTCTATTGTGTAATTTTTTAATTGTATAATGTACTAGGATTGAGTTCAAAACTGTTGTTTATGGTCTACTTGAATTATGAAGGAAATAAGTATTTGGAATGCTTAAGTTATATTGATGCCTTAGATCGTATTTATATGATTGTTCTAACATACCATTTTTGTAGAGCATATTCTCGACTATCTGTGGATATGTTCGGGCATATGCATTATAGGTATTGTGTGTTACATATTGAGTATATCCTTTTTCCATAAAGTGTGTGTTGTATTTTTTGCTACTTCCCTCATCATTTTGTTTTATTTTGAGAAACCATTTGTTCTCTATAGCTTTGCACCTATTAAGGAGGTTAACCAAGTCCCACACTTAGTTTAAGCTTAATGAAATCATTTCTTCTTTCATCATTAGCATCCACCCTTCTTTAGCATGACCATTAAGAGCCTCATGTATATTCCTTGTCTTAACATCTTCTTATGGAATAATCATGTGAATTTTCCCTTCTATTTCAAAGTAGCATCAAGGAATCCTTCCATAATTACTTTAGATTAAGCATTGCTAATGAGAAATAAATTCATCAACTTCTTCATTACTCTTATAATCAAATTGGATACAATAGGTAAACTTATAGTGGATTGCATTCTTAATTTTTCTTAAGATAATTCTTCAAGTTCTAGATTACTCCTACTTGGATAAAATCCCTCTTTATAATTTCCCATAATGGGATCATTATGATCAAAAGTTTCATATATAAATAGATCCCTTCCTATTTGTCCCTATTTTGAAAATTCATTTTCTAAAAATGTGACTTCTCAATACTCAAATTGAGTTAGACCTTTATTACTCATTCATCTATGAACACATACCTTTTTAAGTGTTCTGAGTATGTGAAAAAGATACTTCTCTTCCCCCTTTGGGCCTAGTTTCCCATATTTATGAGAGAGACCATAAAAATAAGCAACATATCCTCTTGGTCTTATATGTTCTATGTTAAAGTGTTCATAATTGATTTTATGGGTACTCGATTAGGTATATAACTAGCTATAGATAATGTATCACTCTAATAGGTGATTGGTAGATTTTTTGGTGCCATCATAAACTTAACCATATCTAGTAATGTTCTATTTCATCTTTCCACAACACCATTTTGTTGTGAGGTTCGTAAAATAGTTAATTATTTTTCTATTCCTTTTTCATCGCATAACATCTTAAACTTGTCGGACAAGTATTATTATCCTTGATCAATTCTTAATGTTTTTATTTTCCCATTTAATTGAGTCTCTACTAAATCCGTATAATTTATGAAATATTTTAATGATTCTGATTTATGAGAAATCAAATAGACATGACTATATTGAGTATAGTCATCTATAAAATTGATGAAGTATACATTCATTAGAACAAAAATGTCTAACAATGGATAGGTAACCCATGTTCCCTTTCTAAATGACTTTAGTGTCATTTTACTAGCTAGAAAATGTTTACAAATAGGTAAATCTACTTGATATAAATCACCTAAGAGGCCTTCTTTAACTAATCAACTTATTCGATTTTGACCAATATAATATAGTCTAGCATACCACAAAATTGCATAATTATTGGAATTACTGGACAATGTAAAACAAAGAATATCTTTCATTATTATTTGAATGAACAACATATAGAACAATAAAACCATCCAACATAAATCCATGACCATTACAAATATGTCCAAGATCTAAATCCACTCCACCAATGTGGAAATTTACATCGAAACCAAAACTTATAAAACCAACATAGAGATTAGATTATGTTGAATCTTTAGAGCATACAACACATCATGTAGGATCAGGGATCGACCATCACGTATGTCTAACTTGTAGGTTCCAATCCTTTGTACAATAACCCTTTAGTTATCTTCTATATAAATCCATCATGTTCCATATGAGATTTTACATAATGCTACTAAGGCATTTCTGTCCTTCGCTATATGGTTGGTTACTCTTAGATCTGCAATCCATAAAGGATATGATTCTATTTAAAAAATAGAACAATAGATATTTACAGATAAAATTTTTGTACAATAAGATTATAACTTTTTGGGCTCATTACAATTACAAGCATCACTTTAATTTATTTATGTTTTTCTTTTTAAAAGGATGTTATCCTTTTCTATGTTAATTCCACTTTACCTTCATAGAGTCTTAAGTATAATGGATATTTTACTTACCTTTGTTCCAATTGGATCCACCATGATGTTTACGCTTCCAGTTCATAACTCTATACAAGCTAGAACTAATTATATATACCTTGGAGGACATCTTAGAGGTTTCAAGATATTCTTCTTTTAGTATGAGATGGCTCATAGCATCTTTCATTGTCTTGATGCTTTTGTTGTGAGTTGGATACACCTTCATATACTCATAACTATAAGGCAATAAACAAATCACAACTTGTACTTGATGCTCATATGATAGTTTGTGACCAACATCATGTAACTCACTTATCAAACATGTGCCTCAAATGCTTTTACATTGTATAATCCAATTGTTTCTTATACATGCAAACTTTATAATGAGTTACCTTACTTTGGTCATTGAAGTCCCTCCAAAACGTGTAGCTAAACCAGACCATATTTCCTTTGTAGTTTCATACTTACAAAACTTACGCATGATATCATTATTCATATTGCTTGGCAACGTAATGTCAGCTAATGAGTTCTTTTTTCTCCATATTTCATAAGCATTACAATCCTTTTTGTGTTTGACCATATTTCCTTCCTCAAGAATGTCCGTAGTTATGTTTAATGGATCTATAGCCTCTTGCTCCTCTAGTATATATTGGATTTTCATGATCCAAATCTCATAATTGTTGCCATTTAATTTCTCACGCTTATTAAGTTCAATGACAATATTATCTAATGCAACAATCATTATTGAAATTATAAAGTTTTTATAAAAAGAAATAATATACCTACTCATCAATGTTATATGTTATGCATATATATTGGTTTTCAATTATCTACAAAATTGAAAGAGTATATATATTCTCAATCATCATTAACATGACAACTAAATAATCGAAGGAGTATATATATTCTCAATCATCATTAATATGACAACTAAATATAGATGTAAGAAAATTAGAAACAAATAAAATGCAGCATTGAAACTTATCACTTTTTCAGATTGATTTTGTATTTCTATAAGTTAATGGACTTCTTTAAAAAACTTTTCTTGTATGCAAAAATCATTCTTATATATTTGTATGTTTCAAAAGATTGTCATCAGTCCTTTTTAAGTGAATATTATCTCAAATTTATAGACAATTTCAAGATGTTGACTGATTATTTACAGTTAACAATTGAAATGTCACACCTAAATTCATCATGTATCGTTTCGTAATCATTCACATTTTGATTATATGAATATGACAAATGCATTAACTACAATTTTCATACAGCATAACCAGAAGCAAATTTGGCACAATCTTATGTTAGCAAGTAGCGTAAAAAAGAAAAAAACGTTGCGTCCACCTCGGAAATTAACCTTATCGCCTAATTTCTCACGTAACTAAATCTATTTATGATTTTATAATTTTGAGTTTCGAAGGGAAGAGTTAAATATATTTTTTTTTGTTTAACTCCTACATTTGCTGCAAAAGCGATCATCATTAGGTCCTAGGCCCAATGTCCAATCCAAAACCTAAAGCGGAAGGGATTTGTATTGTGCCATGACCAAACCCGCCAAATAGAAGCTAAGAAGCGCTTCGTCTTCCGCTGATCCACTCAAAAGAACAGAAAATTTTCTACGAATAGTTTGAATTCTTGTCCTCACCTACATTAGATATTAGAATCGCTAAGTTCTAAATTTTTCTAACGAATTCATGGCACGTCTCTCTCTCTTAATACAAAGATGGGGCATTTTGTATTTTCTCGTTTCTGGGTCCTTGAATTCCTTCTTTACTTGTGTATAACTGTTGGCGTTTGATTGATTTGCAGGATGACTCGACTGAAGAGCTTGACCCCTTGTTCGATTATAGTCGTGTTCGGCCAATTCATGGCGTATATGTTGATGGTGATGTTTAGTTCTTTAACTTCTCTTTCTTAGGCCCGTTTTCCTGGAAAGAAAATAGAGTGGAGTTTCTTTATTCCTTTTTCAAGTTCCTGTTGTGGGTTTGAGGAAGGTTTTTTGGGTTTTATAGGGGAAGAAAAAGAAAGAAATGCTAGTCTTTTTTTATTCGTCTGTTTATCGCAATTTAAAAAAGTTTCTTTGGGTTTATGTGACAGACGATGACAGTCCTGATGAATTACCAACTAAACGTTTGAACACATCTGAGCCTGCTGTAAGATTATAACTATTCTGACTGACCCTCTGGCGTCTATGTGACCCATTTCAATGTGCAAGTACAGCTGCCTTTGCTCTTGATTCACTCCCTTATATCTTCGTTTATTCTGTCACTTAGGTTCAAGTGGTAGATGACGAAGTGGAGGTAACTGAAGTCAAGAATTCTGAAAACAAGGATGAGGAGGATTGGCTACCTCCTCCTCCCAAGATCTCAGGTCATTCCCAAGATTTTCTCGGTGAGAACTCAATGATAAAGGAATTGAGGTATACAGCCCTATCTTATTTCTTATGCTTTGGATTTTCATCTTTAGTGTTCTGGATAGTGTTTTTCCAGAATTTAATTTCTCATGTTGAACTTCTTCATTTTATGTAATTTTGTCGTTTCATTTTATGTAATCCAGGTTTTTCTTATGAAACTAATAGTGATGTGGGACAGCAAAAGCATTTTCAATACAATGAAATTAAAAACAAATTACTCTAAGCAGTAATTCTAATTATTAGACATGGATTATGTGCATGTATATCTGATTTTGCAATGCAATACATATCCAAACTTTTAGAAATTGTTATTGTATCAATATTTTTAAGGAAAAGAATTTTATTTTATAACTCAAAATGAATACTTGGGAAAATAAGAGTGTCTTTCTGTGGCTTTATATCAAAGAGTTTCCAGCACAATCTTGTAGATAATGCTTGCTTATATTTGAGTAGCCCTTCTTCACGGGAAAGTGATATTGATGTTGGGATTGTGAGAATTCTCGAAAAATTGGAAGCATGAGGGATAAAAGGGGATAATCTTTATGTCCAGAAAAGTTGATGTTCATGTTTATTACTCATTTAATGATTGATCCAATGTACGTGAAATTGTCCATTGGACTGAAGGTCTTCTTCAAATGCTTTCTTGTCCTTGTTCTGACAAGTGATTGCTGCCTCATATTAGTTCTGGATGTCTGAATGGTTCAACCTACCATGCTATTACCTGTAGGTATTGGATGTTTCCTTGGTGACAACTAACCCTTCTTGGACATATTTTTCTTATCGGTTTTTCTTGGTTCAAAGGTTGTGGTGTTGGAGTCTATTGTGATGTAAATTATGTGATGCTTGCTTTTAAAATTGATGAAGTGAAACAAAATATAGATCACTCAAAGCTGATTTTTTTGTTAGTTACTCATGGCTTCATCATTTTCTATATTCATGTGCTCATTTTCCTTTTAGTTCTCTTCTTGTGTTCCTGAGTCACCAACATTTTTTTCCTTGAAACATGTATTTAGGCTAAAGAAGCTGGAGTTACAACAGAGTCTTGCAAGATCAGCTGAAGATGTATTGCGAGCTGTGGAGTCATCTGTTAGAAGAGACCTCAGTAGTTCAATTCAGTCATCTTTGGATGATGTTGCTGAGCAAACTGAACAAGCCACTGTAGTTCGTACTGTGCAGCCACTGTAGTTCGTACTGTGCAGCCAAACATGGCATGGGCTAATTCATTTTTAGCCATGGCCATTGGAGTCATTGTAGGGATGGTTCTAAAGGACATTATTTCTAAATTATAAGGCGTTAATGTATGTTGAACCAAATATGTCGGAAGTTGTGTTAATGCTTAGATGTTTGTTTTGAATGTATGTTGAACCTATTATGTAAGTAATTATATGAATGTATGTTGACCCTTAATGTAATTAATTTAATGAATGCTGTTATTACTATTATTATGTTGACCCTTTGTGTTAATGCATAGACGTTGTGTTTATGTATGTTGACCCTTTATGTAACCTATTATGTAAT
Organism: Erythroxylum shatona; assembly: GCA_027568895.1. NCBI lineage: Eukaryota > Viridiplantae > Streptophyta > Magnoliopsida > Malpighiales > Erythroxylaceae > Erythroxylum > Erythroxylum shatona. The sequence goes on along the minus strand of JAOSBK010000062.1, from coordinate 7,918 downwards.
TAATTAAAATTATTGAATTAATTATTATTATTAGTATTCGTATTATGATGATTATTATTAGTATTATTATTATTATTACTATTATTATTATTATTACTATTATTATTATTACTATTATTATTGTTATTACTATTATTAGTACTATCATAATTATTACTGTTATTACTATTATTATTCTTACTATTATTATTATTATTATTATTGAATTAATTATTATTATTAGTATTTGTATTATTATTATTATTAGTATTATTGTTATTATTACTATTATT
>JAOSBK010000061.1:173760-198595 GCA_027568895.1 Erythroxylum shatona | reverse complement strand
TGCCGAGACCTAAGTCAATACTCCTAACCCGTCCCAAATTACCAATAAACCCTTCCTATGGGAGATGGGATGTTACATTTTATCCCAAAAACATACTAAGAACGCAGCTGCCAATAATGTGAATAGATTGTGTAATGTTTACAAAAACAGAGAAAACAAAGCTGCTATATGTTCATCAATTGGCTACTTACTTTTTTCCAACAAAATTTCTACTGCCATACTTAGTAATTGATCTCTGAAAGTCCACATGCACAGCAGCAAAATTCTCAAATCATCAAGCAGAGTCTCATTTTCACATCAAATATACAATTCAATAAGTAAGGAAAAAAGTCAAACACATACTAATTACCTAAACCTTAAAAAAACCCATAAATTAAAAATTCAGAAAGTCTAGACGTTAACTCTTTTAAACATTCCTTTTTATGTTTTTTTAGTTTTTTAATAAACAACATCAATATACTTCAAAAATATAAAGCACACAGTCCATATGCCCCTCGAAGAAATTCAAACTTGGACTTATTCCTCGTCACATTAACTCTGTCATCAAATGTCTGGTTGGTTTCTCCCTCAGAAGCAGCTAATTGGTCCTTTGTCTGACCAGTTTCTTTTCTAGCAACAACTAACTATAAGTCTGGACATTTTCTAATTTTAACTTCATTGCATCTCTGCTCTAATTTGTAAAGCTAATTTTGAAGGTTTTCTTTTACTACCTTATTAATCTTTTGGTGCTATGGAGACATGTTCTCATATGCAACTGAATTGTAAAAAGAAATAGCCTACAACATGTAGCAATTATCTGCCAATCATATCCCCCTTACTAAGCACTCTCCTTATTCATTCAACACTTAGCATCCATCATTAGTAAATTTAACTAATAGCCCATCATCACAAAGTTGACTAATACTTACCAAGTTGGTTTTTAAACCATCCACTTGAAGCATTATTTTGAAGTAAGGTAGTCCATCTACGCAAAGAGTCCTTCTTCCAATGACCAAAGCCTTCTTTCCATCACCAAAAATAACGTGGTCATCTACACAACTTTGATAATCCATCAAGTAGCTCCTTCACATGTCATATGATGTGAACACTCATTGTCAAAATACTAGCCATTACGAAAAGTGGCTCATATGAAGCCTCTATTTGGTTGGGCTTATATTAGTAAAGTTTTTGTTAGTAGAACTTTTTCTGTAGATCTTTTTTTAGAAACACTTTTCTAAAAAGTCAGTTGACTGTTTGGTTATCATTTTAGAAAGAGCTTTTTTGAAAGAATTTCATACAGTAGACTGTTTGACAACATAAAAATAAAAAACACTTTTAATTTTAACTATATTTTATTTTTTAATAAAAATTATTTATGCATATAAATATTATTTAAAGTATATTCAACAATATGCAAAGCACAATATATTAATTGTTATATAATTTTAAACCATATGAAACATAAATGAAATATTTCTAACCAAATCTTTTACATGGATTATTACATAAGTAAAACTAATATCAAAAATAAATATTAAAATATATAAAAAGCCAAATAATATTATATAAATCCCAAAATAAATATTCAAGTTGAGTAAATAGTTGAATACATAATAAATTATGCATTTTATTGTAATAGATAAGATGAGTTTGCAAGATAAACGTGAAGATGAGTTTGTAGGAATTGTAGGAATTATATGTAAAACATAAAGGCAAAAAGAACTAAAAAATAGGCTCATTAATTGATTTAAAAAATTTACCTGAAAAAGCCATTTGAGGGGCTTTTTTTAGAAGCTCCAAATTTGAACTTCTTAAAAAGTTGTATTTTGGCTGCCAAAAAAGTCATATCTATTTAAAAAGTATTTTTTTATTTTACAGTCAAACACCTATTTTCTTTTTTAAAAAGCTTTTATGGTGAAAAAAAGTACTTATTGACCTCAAACATGCACAAATTTAAGAGCTACAAGTGCTTGTAGTTAATCCGTTCTAACCCAAGTATGCTTTGGTAACATAGCCTGCTGCAAGAAATTTAATGAAGAGTATCTAGATTTTCGATTTTGAGTCATTTGAAATATCATTTGTAATAACTTGTAACAATTCGGCCTTATATGCCTAATTACCCCAAAAAAGTGACATGTAGATATGAACTTTCAATTCTTCCTTAAGATTTCTCCTTTGACAAACCTAGCATCATCGTTTTTCTCATCATTCAACTTAGAACATTCACCTTTGTAACTAACACCTTGAAAGTCTCCTTTAATCTTACCAATTTCCAGCAATTGTTCTAGCTTTTTGGTGCCTCCACTTAACATTCTTATTTCTTTTTTTGTACTGATCAGCTTCAACTTTGTTTCATTAAGATTGTAGATAACAACTTCTTCTCTAAATCTTGAATGATGTTCTTTATAGTAGAGCTTTCCTTTTTTTAGTTTCTTATTCTTCTTACACATTTCCACCCATTTTGCATGCATTAACTAATAAGCTTTGCAAATATCCTCCTTTTTGTATTCTGAATCACTGTCATCACTGTCACAATATGAAATAAAATTTTGGATTGATTCATCTGAGTTTTTCCCATCAGTTTCTTCTTTGGTTGCTATTAAGCATGCAACTAGATTTCTACTGTATAAAGTAACTAACGGAGCATGATTACTCACAAGCTCCTCTTCACTACCATTCTCACTCTAAGTGCTTGTATAAGACTTTCGTTTTCTCTTTTTCAAAGTGTTAGCACATTCTGCTTGCACATGACTAAAGTCTTGACATGCATGACATTATATTTTCTTTACCTTTCTTTCTTGCTTTTTACTTTTTGCTTGTTGTTTGAAATTTTTGCTTGATGAACTCCCACCATATTGCCTAAACTCGGGTCTATCTTTCTTCACCTTCTTTAACCACTTGCTGAAATTTCTTGTCAATAACTTCATATCTTCATTTTCATTGGATTCATCTCCTAAATCATTCACAGTTTTACTAACCTCGGATTGCAATGCTAATCCTTTGTTCTTCTCTTGTTTATCTCTCAGTAAATTCATATCAAAGTTGGTAAGAATCCTAATTACCTTATCCAAAGATAATTCATTGATATCATGGGCTTCTTCAATGGATGCAATTTTTAGTGTGAATCTCAGAGGCAATGATCTTAATATCTTCTTGACAAGTTTCATATTTGAAAACTTTTTCCCAAGTTGACGTGCTTGGTTGTCAATATCACGCAACCTCTCATGGAAGTCTCCAATTGTATCGCTTTCATCCATCTTCAACTCTTCAAATCTACCTGCCAACATCTGAAATTTCAAAGCTTTTACAGATTTTGATCCCTCATGTATTGTTTGTAAAGTGTCCCATGCTTCTTTTGCAGATTCATAGGTTGATATCATAGCAAAGCAACCTTTATCTACTGCATTGAAAGTGGAGTGCATGACTTGAGAATTGCCAAGTGCTCCCTTTTCTTCATCCCTTATCCATTTAAACGGATCTTTAAGTATTGCTTCTCCTTTTTCATCGATCATCACCGGATGTGTTCAACCATTCAAAACCAAATTTTATGTTTTTGCTCCTTGTGTCTGAATGAATACTTTCATTCTTGATTTCCAAGTAAGGTAATTCGAACCATCTAATGATGGAAGCCTAATGATTGACGCACCTTCTCTGGTGGCCATGATTACGAAACACTAATCTACACCAACTTCACAAATTAAGTTCTGATTAGGTGAACCTCGATCTGATACTAATTGAAAATTCGAAATAATGTAGTTTTGCAAAAATCTGATTATGTCGCATTTACTTTAAATTGTTTATATCAGTTGCTTGATATGTCAGCAATTATTAACTTTTCAGAAAATACGAATAAAAAAATTAAACAAGCAATTAACAAATCGACAACCAAGATTTGGTAACGCAGTTCAACACACCTTGCCTACATCTACAGGACCCTCACTCAGCTTAATCATTTTCATCGAAGAACAGTAGTTTTACACAAGGTTTTACTAAGTCGACACCACTCACACCTTGACACTATCTATTTGTCCTCACATCCCATGAAATTATTTCACTTCCAATAACACGATCACCTTATGCTAATCTCAATAGAAGATTTTTGCAACAATGATTGGTGATAAAGATGATAATAAAACAACTCAAGTGATTGAATCTAAAATAACATAACCAAAGAAAAACTTGAGATAGGAAAACAACTCCCCTAAATATGCAATTTCATCAACCGAAACTATGGGAAGTTGTCTAATAAAAATTTTGCTATGAACCTTCAATATTGTCACTAAGCATCCTATGTACAACAGTCACAAAACTCATCGAACGAACATGTATTTCATCCCAAAAATATAGCAACAACAGAGATGTCAATAATGATGGATAGATTGTGTAATGTTTACAAAAATAGAGAAAACGTTGCAGCTATATGTTCATCAATTGGTTGCTTATTTTTCTCCAACAAAAATTCTGCTACCTTACTTAGCAATTGATCTCTGAAAGTCCAAATGCATAGCAGCAAAATCAATTGATATATGTCACATCATGGACTGCATTCAAATAAAAACTTTGCTCAGTGCTTTTTAATCTTTCACTCAAAGCCCACACAACATGCAACAACCTAAAAGTCGATGGATGGATTTAACATGATAGATTCCATATCAAAGAAAAGTCCGTTATCAAACATACAAGTTATATCTACAATACCTCCCAAAAATAGCAGCACAAATCAATGATGCAATATGTGTACCCCACAAAAAATACAGTTGCACACCCATAAAAACTTCTACACTTTTTTCCACTAAAAGAATGATTATCTAGTTGTCTAAAAATCCCAGTATATTCGTGTAGAACACAACAACAAAAGATCGTACAAATCACCAAAAAATCAGCTACCAAAGATAGCTCAACATTAACGAAAATACAGATGCCAAGTCACCATATATTAATCGTTTTTCCCACACAAATCAACCTCTCAATAGTCCATAAATTTATGTTTTTACCTATGGAATGCAGTTGTTAAAGATGGAACCAATCAATGAAAAATCCAGTTGTCTTAGATAGATAGAACTATCAAAATAGGCTGTCTTAGGATAGCCCTAAAATCTACAAGGCAAATTGAGATATTAACTAATTAGAACCCTTAGAAAGATAAATTTATTAGATTCCAAAGACCAAACTATCAAATACCCTAAAGCAAAGGCAACATGGTAACCAGACCACTACATATGATGAACAAAAGCTAATCTATCACTAATAACAAGACCACGATAAAAAAAAAAAAGAAGCTTTTTTGTAAAAACAAATGTTGGACAAACTCTAAATTAATTCTTAAATTCCTATAATCAACAAATGTAATATAAGAAAGTAAGAATTATTCTCACAAGAAATTCTAACTCCCCAGTTGTTACAAAAGAAAATAATTAATAGAAGGGGGTTGTGAAATTTTGTAGTAAGAAAAAATGAAATAATAAAATGAGAGATTTAAATAAAACAAACCTTAGTTTACAGTTGTTTCCACTCTTTAAAACAACACAAAATATTTTATCAATCATATATTCGAAGCGATACTAAATATCGGTCTTTCCTTATGAATAGTCAATTGAAAACATTTAATTTTATTAACTCTTATTGCTTAACAACCTTAGATATGATCCAAATTTTAATTAAACAATATCTTTAATAAAAAGAAGACCATCGAAGTAAGATAACACAACGTTTGCAATTCCATTTAATCTAGTTGAATGTTTTTTTCTTAAAAGTAATAATTTTTGATCCAACAAATTTAAACTCCTTATTGCTATAAATGATTAAAAGAATTGAACTTTTAAATATTCAAACTTTAATCTAATAAATGATTATTTTAATCAATAAACCAATCACGCATATTAAAAATCAATAAAAATAATCATAAAATAAAAGCATAGAAAAGCAATCTAATACATGAAACTCCATAATAAGACGCAATCACTTCTCAATCTTTAAAGTTCCAAAAGTGCTTCCACTTCTTTTAATCAAGAATGGAAAAACTTAGCCAACAACATTCATTCTCATGACTAGCATCTAAAGAAAGATAATTCTAATATCAACTAATGAAAGGAGGAAAAAAAAAACTTTGAGAAGTTGAAAAATGTAGTTAGAAGATGGATGATTTGCTCCTTTACACCTTTGCTCTATTTATAACCACTTAATCTCTTGTGAAAATCTTATGGTTGTGATTCAGTAGATCTGCCAAATTATAACTTCATTAATTTTCAGTCAGGCCAACATAAGGTTTAAATCATTTGTAACACATTTTTTAACTTATAGATTTGAAGTTTAAAAATTGCAATTTCTATTAGACGACTAAGATCATGCCATACTGTTTTTCAAATTTTCAATAATTTAATCCAAATATGTAAAATAATACATTTTATTAGCTCAAATCTCCTTAATCCATTCTTGATTATTGTTGAAATTTCTCCTCCATTTGAATTTTTCAATTTGAATGAAGGCCCAATCTTTTTTCCCCGTCAAAAAGCATCTTCAACTCTTATCACACAAAAATAAACAAAATTTTAAGTTTGAGCATATTAAAATAACAATATGGAAGATTTTGAATGTTATGAATAAGGCAAAATTAAGACACATCTTCAATATAATAAAAGAAGCAATCATAAGTTGTCCAATAAGCAATCATCTCAAGAAATCCATCCAAGTAGTGTAGTCCTGTCAATGATAAGTTATTGAAAATGTTCTCATAATAGCGTCAACATTCATTTTGCAAGAAGAAATATCACAAAAGAGAGGTATTTTTTGTTAAATGATCCAATATGTAAAATATGGGTTTTGGGCTCGTGTCTGACCCATACTTTAATGCTTGGACCTTGGCTTGACCCAAAACCTTATTAAATCTAAAAAGAGTAGTCCAAAGTCCGATCAAGTTCAGTCCGGCAAAGATTTATTTTAAACTTTAAAATTTAAAATTTCAAAACATTTTTTCACTTAAAATTTTCAAGCTTCAAGTGAGCCGGGCTTTCTCTACCATCCAACTTAACCTAAAGTCTAAAATTAAAAAAATATACTCAAGTCTAACCTAAAGTTCGATCAATTCATACCGAGCTCATTAACTTCGGGTCAGATTGGGACCAAAATGTCATCCCTAATAAAACGATTGATTTATTACAAAAATTGGTGCTTTGGTACATTACAGAGGATCAATAATCTACTCATTTCAATTAGTCGACTCAGTCTCTCCTTTCAATCCAAATCTCATTTTAAGTCCTTTCATCCTTTTGTCCATCACATGTTTTAACATCTTTAAAATCTGTTAATGCTCTCTGTTGATTCTTTGGAAATTTCGGTAGTTTCAATGACCAAACATTTTCATTTCTCATACATAGATATACAATGTAAACAAATTTCATCTATCAAAAGTTCCATGACTTGTGAGTGTAATATATATTGGCAAAACTGCATTAACAATTTCATTACTTAATAGGTTGCTGCCACCGAATTGTAGAAACATCAAAGGAGAGCTCCGTCAGCGAACAAAGTAATACTAATTAAATTGGAACGGTTTATCTAAAATGCAAGATATTGTGAAAAATCAATGCCTTAAGTTGAAAATTTTCCCTTTGCGGTGCAGTAGGATAATAGGATCCGACCTCAGAGTCAATGCTTTCTCTATTAGCTTTGACGAACTCCAAAGGACGAAGTAGGAATTATCTATGAAAATTAATAAAAGCAGGCAAATGCAAAACAGAAAAGACAAAAAGATATGTGTATAAAAGGTGTTTTTTATGTGGAAGAAGGCATGTGCCTTATTTAGAAAAAGCGAGCAAAATTGTGATCCTGGAAGTGAGTGAAAGAGTAGAAGTGAGGGGGTTTTGTAATAGAAACAATAACAAGACGGATTAATAGATATTAAAGCAAAAAAAAGTTAAAGGATATAATATACATAATAACTATTTATTAAGTGACCATTTCACCACAATAGCTTAAGCTGTTGTGTGAGGCCAACTCAATTGGTTTTATATATTCTCTAACACATATCTCCAATATTAAAGGAACATTATGTTTATGTTTCTTAGCTTGTGAGATCATTCGTTGTTGAGCTTTAGAGAGGTGATGTTTAAGTAGTTGGATTGCTACTTCTCTATCTTCTAGTAATGAATCAATATTTTTAAATGAAGAATCTTTTGAGAAATAAGGTAAATGTAAAGGTGGAAGAATACCATATAAAGCCTGGAATGGAATGATATTGTTGGCAATATGATACGAAGTGTTGTACTAAAATTTTCTAATGAAATCTAGGAACACCAACTCCTTGGCAAATCCCTTATCATACATCGAAGATAGGATTACAAACAATGATTCACCACCTCAGATTGTTCATCAATTTGAAGGTAATAAGTTGGGGAATCCTTGGGATCAACTACTTGTAATTTGAAAATTTCCTGCCAAAAATTACTTATAAAAATAGAGTCCATATCACTAATAATAATGGCTAAAAATTCATAAAGTTTATAGACATTATCCAAAAAGATTTAGGCTACAATGGCAATAGTATAAAGGTGAGATAAGGGAATAAAGTGGAAATATTTGGTAAGTTTGTCAACCACTACTAGGATCATGATTTTCTTTAAGATTTTATATGGCCTTTAATAAAATCCATTGTTATATATGTAAAAATTGGCTAAATAAGTAATGGCTGAAGCAGTCCTAGTGATGCCATGTGCTCTGATTTGTAGTGTTGTTTGATATTACACTACCTAACGAACTCGCTTACTCACTTCCATATACCTTTCCAATATAAGATTGTAGATAATTTGTTATAAGGGTGTGAATTTTTGAATGTCCTCTAATAAAATTGCTATGAAAATGTTGTAACGTTGATTTCAAAGGACAATGTGCTTACCCACTATTAACTTCCCTTTCTGTAATAATTGATTACGAGACCAAGATTAATGAGAGAAGGTTTCTCCTTGTTGTAAGAGTTGAGTTATAGATTATAGGTGTTGATCCCTATACCAAAAAAAGCATTGATATTGCTCAAAAGGTCTATAGAAATAATAGATAGAGCATGTAGGCTATATTAGAAGATTGAATTTTTGAGAGGGCATCTACAGCTACGTTAGATTTTCCTTGTTTGTATTGGATTCATAATCATATGCTATCAACTTTGCTAATCATGTATTGAGTTAAAGTTGTTAATTTTTGATCAAAGAGAAACTTCAAAGGCTGGTCATCAACCTTGATGATGAAATGTCTATGCATCAGATAGTGTTGTCATTTTTAATTATAAAAAGGATGATAATTATCTTTGTTATAAGTAGGAAGAGGTTGAAGGTATATGGATAACATTTTGATGATATATTATATGGTGTCTATTTTGAATTAAGACTGTAAGCCAATACCAGTACCTAATGTATATGTTTCTATGATAAAATCTTAATGGAAGTTAGCCAATGCTAAGACTAGAGTTGAAGTAAGAGCTTGCTACAGTGATTCAAATGCCTCATGTGATGAAGCATTCTAAGGGAAAGTAACATTATTTTTTAGCAGAAGATTAGAGGATGACTAAGTTGAGAATAGTTTTTAATGAATCTGTGATAATAACAATTTAATTCTAGAAACCCTTTGAGTTGTTTCACTAATGAACATACTAGCCATTCCTAAATGGTTTTAATTTTTTTGGGATCCATTACTACTCCTTTGTGAAATATAAAATGGCCCAAGTGTTCTATAGACTCAACAGCAAAATTGTATTTACTACCAACAACTGAAACACTTTAGTGAGATGAATAGTATACTCATTCATATAAATGTTATAAATTAAGATATCATCAAAGAATACCAACATAAATTTCCTTAAATAAGATTTGAAAACCTTATTTATAAGGCTCTATAATGTAGATGATGCATTATAAGGCCAAAGAACATCACAAGAATTTTATAGTGGCCTAAATATGTTCTAAATGTAGTTTGTAAAAATCATTAACATGCATTTTGATTTGGTAGTAACTAGATCTTAAATCTAACTTAGAAAATTTTAAAGCTAAACTTCCATGCTGTTCTTGTAATAACTCCTCAATAACAAGAATAGAAAATTTATCTTTTATGGTTACATTGTTTAAGCTTCTATAGTCAATGCACATTATCCATATATTGTCTTTCTTTTTAACTAGAACAACACAAGAAGAGAAGGGAGAAGTACTGGCCTATATAACACTTACATCCAACAATTCTTGTCATTTTTCTCAATGATATCATTCTATAGTGCTTTATATATGTATGGTCTATGACTAGTTGACATCCTTATTTTAAAGTAATCTAGTGATCATGCTATCTTTAAGGAGGTAAGCCTTTAGGTTCCCTAAAAATTGTTGCAAACTTTATTAATGCATCAACTATTACACCAGGTGAGGAACTAGTCACTATTGACAAATCTACTTCCACTAAATTGATGGAAATTGCAGGAGAATTTGATTGTAAAGTTTTTAGAAAACATTAGACTAATGATAATTAAGATTTTTTAATTAATAGCTTCAGCATATTCTCTTCAGTGATGAACTGACATTTGTTATCAAATTCCTTTTGTAACATATAATTCTAATTGCCCAATTAGAACTTTATTTATAGTTGGCTGAAATTTCAAATAATATCACCTAATTCAAATAGTTATTGTATACCTAACACTATGTCATAATTGTCTACAAGCAAGATTAAAAAGTTTACCTTCGAGTAATAAATTTGCATTCCTTATTGAAATGTCTTACAAATCTTCTTCCAAGTTAATCTCATTCCTATTTACTACAGTGACTTTGTGCTTGTCAATAGGTTCTAATGTACAACCTAGTTGCATTGTTATTTTGCTATCTATGAAATTATATGTACTTTTAAAATATACTAGAAGAAATAATGTTCTAGTTCTTATATAATTATTAACCCTTATGGTTTGGTAGTCGTACATTCAATTGACAATATGGAAGAACAATTGTGGAGAGCAATTAGGTTCTCTATCACTGTTTGATCATTATGTTTCTTCAAAATTATCACTCTCAATTGTTAACATATATAGTTTCCTTACATCTATATCTACAGGAGAATTCTTCATTATACTAGAAACAAATCCCTTTTTGTCTCCTTTAAACTTCTATTTACTAGTTAAACTCCTTGTTTGCTTTACATTCACATTACTAGTAGTGTTACTAGGGCTAGGGAGTGCTAACACATTTGATTTAGGAATGTTTATGTTCACATTAAGGATAATAATTAAACTTGCCATTGTACCCTGTTGTTTTTTATTCCCTCCCTTTTAAAATCTGTCATTATTATCCATAAAGATCTTCTTTAACCATAATACCTTTTGGACTTAAGCTAAAGCATAAGCAAATTTCGAACTTGTTGGATTCAATAACATCATAATTATTGTTATTTCCTCTTTCAACTTCATATCAAATTCAATAAGATATTATTGGAGATAATCATCCTATTTTAATTTCTTGATTTCAAAGATCAGATCCACAAATACTTATTCCCCAAACTTTGTTAACAATGCCTCCACAAAATCTCCCTATGAAGCTACCCTTCCCTTCTCCTTATTAGGTGAATGAAACTAAATTTCACCTTATTCCATCCTATAATCAATCTCAAAAAATTGCTCTGCCTTATAGATCAGTTCATTAAAACTCTTACCACTAAACTTTGGAAATTTCAGTTTGGTGTAGTGGCTATTGTTGTTATAGCCTAATCTTGGACCTAAAACCCTATTGTTGCCGCTAGCGCTTTATTGTTGAGATTGAGAAGCTACCTTTATAGCCTGTAAAACAATTCCTACAATCATCAACTTGATTTCCTCCATAGTTTTATCAATTTGCTGTCTGATTTCTATAATTGCTTTATCTTGTCCTTCATTTATTTCCTTAAAGAGATTCTTAAAATCCTTGAGATCTTGCTTCTTTTTATTATTCACCATTACTAGGAACATGTTGTCATACTAACGTAGAATCATATTCTCAAAAACATAGTTCATGAAGTTAAACAAGAAAATTAGAGAAGGAAGAGAGAATAAGAAGAAAGAGAGAGGGAGAGAGAGAGAGAGAATAATCTTGAGTTTAATGTGTATTATAATGTTCTTGGACATACAACTTTGTATTTATATAATGAATTAATGGTTAAGATTTCATCTTATTCTAACTCCTCCAACAAATTATGTTATTATTAACAATCATTATATAATTTTGGAGAAAAACCAATATTAGTAACAATATAGCTAACAAACTCAACTAATAGTTGTAAAAGTTACTTAACAATATTTAAAATTGATAGCCTTAGGACTATTACTATATATAAACAATCCTTAATAGATCCAACATTTATAGAGCATTTTTCCTTTGCTTGACTTCGCTCTCTTACTCCCCTTCTCACCAAACCACAACTTCCCTCTTCATCGCCAACTCCATGCATGACAATGACACAAAGTAAGGGTCGAGGGAGGAAGGAAGGCTAGTGGGGTTTGTTAGAAACGAAGGATTTGGTGGAAACTATGAAGCTACCATACAGTGACATTGAGAGAATGAAGTTTGAGTTTCTTCAGAGAAATAGAAACAAAAGACCATAGAATTAATTGAATGTAAAGTCTTTGAAAAAGAGAGGAGTTATAAAGGAGAAGCGATGAGGAAGAAGACATGACTTTGATAATCTGTTGTGTGTAGTAAAGCAATAAGGTGTGGTGACGGTAGTTGAAACATAAGGGTATGTTTGGCAATTCTAGGACCACCAAATGTATAAAAAGACATGATATTATTGTTAAATTATGAATTTAGTATAAAAGAGGAGGTTTTATATTATTCCTTGGAATATTTGAGTTGATCAATTAATTCTAATGTGTACTAATTAATCTTTGTATATGAACCACTCATCATTATTATGATTTTTGATACAGGATTGAAACAAAGTTAAAAACTATATATCATAATATGAGGGACTACTTTATAAATTTATAAAATTTAGAGATTATTTTGTAATTTAAAAATACTCAAACAATATCTTATATTAATTGGTATTGGTACCATAGTCTACTAGAACCAACATTCAGTATACTATTCATAATATTGGTATGAATTTGTAATAATTTACAAATGAAATATTTTAAATAAATTATTAACAAATCAATTACTCAAAATTAAATAACAAATTAGATTCAAGTAATGTTTTTAAGAATTGTATCTTTATTGCTAAATAATCATCTAATAAATACATCTAAATTTTGTTACATAAGGAATCAACTAAATATGTTTCCTTTAAGCTCTACTTTACATGACAAACATGAAATGTACTCCTCCTTACTAAGCCATCATGGTCCCTTAACAACAATAAAGTACGAAATTGCATGCATCTAGTTCGCAAAGTTTTAAACCTATGCTTCTCCCTTTCTAAAATGCCTCTTTACATTTTTTTCCAAATTAAATGAATATTTAAAATTTTTGAAAAATAAAAAATAAAAAATTCAAAAAATGGTTTGAATTTAGAATTGTAATTATTTTTATACTCAATCGAGGTCTCAAGTTTATAAGTGTCGAATGATCAAGTTTTAATTATCTTATTATAATAATAAATAAAATTTAAATTATTAAAAATTTAATAGTACATTAGAATATATTATTGATTACTTATATTTATAAAAATAAGTTAAACAAGAAAGAAGACATAACTACAATTTGATAAATATAATATAATCATGAACTATATAATTTTTGGATGAAATATAGAAAATAGATATTAATAAATAAAATTAGGGTTAAAAAACTATTATATCTATAAAATTGATGACATATATAGAATCTAGGTGGTTAGATTTCTATAAAATAAAGTTTAAAGTAAAAAGATTTCAATATAATTGTATTTTTAAGCTAAAAGTACAAATTTAACCCTAATATTTTTAGTAAAGTATAGTTTAAACCTTAACATTCCAAAGCATTTGATTTCAACCCTGAGTAAATAGAAAATTTAATGAAGTTAAAACTTTTGTTAATGTGTTGACATGGTACTTACTACTGCCATATGTATGTCACGTGGCATAACAAGGCTTATATAACTTTTATAAAACTGAAAATTATTAATAATTTGTGTGAATTTAATTATTATGTTATGTTATTTTTTTAGTTAAGTTATTAAGTAAAATAACTAAAATCCCTAATCTAGAAACCCTAATTATGAAATTCAATTCTAAATCCCTAATTGATTTCATGTCACTCCCTCTTTATAGTACCAACTTCCTCTTATTTTTGTCTTCTACGAACTTTCTCTTATTTCTATCCCATGTCAACTTCCAGCTTCTTCTTGTTTCTGTCTCGTATCAAATTTTTTATTGCTCTCTCTCACATCTTGCACTGGCTAAGACAACCACTTATCATTATTTTTGTTTGGTTTATATGATAACAACATAAACAAATGGAGAAGAGACATTACATCATGGTAGGTGGTTTTTTTTAATTATGTCTTTACCTTTTTCTATTTGATATGGTCTTTTTATGTCTTTATGTCTGTTGTATGTGGTCCATGCTACTTTATGAAAATCCTTTGTAACTCAGTCTTCTTTATGTGGTCCTTTTTATGTCTTTATGTGCTTTACAAGTTTGTTATATGTGCATTTTCTTATTGTCTAGAAATCACTCTACATTTTTTGTTAGATTGGACTTATTCCTTGAACATATTTGAGCCAATATTGTTCCCCTCATTCACTCCAACACTTTCTTGTAATTTCTTAGATTTTGTTCACAAAAATTCAATTATGTGTTTGAACTTATAAAAGGACTTAAAAATTGAAAACATATCTTAAAATTAACTAATGAGATGATATAGTAGTCATGACAATCTCATACTGATGGATTAGAGCATCAATTTTGATATGGTGAGATAGGCAAAAGCCAAATCAAAGATACAATAAAAAGCTCTAAATTCTTTTTACCTAATTTATTATATGTCTATTTATTTGACTTTATAACCTATTTAGCTTGATATTTTTTTCCTTTTCCCCTAATGTTTGGAGCTTTCCCTATTATGAAACCAAATTGAGGTCATTATTTATTAGGGTATGGTTAGCCTTTTGTTAGCTTTACGAATAATTTAAAGTCTTCCCGGGCCAACCTTTATTCCTTATCCACCTAATGTAAAGTTTGTTAAATACAATGTGTTTACTTGATTAAATGGAAGGTCACATATATTCAAGTTGTATATATACACAAACTAAATACTTACTCTTTCTTTTTATTATTACTATTAGATTTAAAGTCTTTTTTATTTTTATATCATGTCCTCCTTATTTTTTCTAGTATAGTGATTTTAGGTTTATTTATCATGTTTTAAATGCTAATTACATAATTGTTTAGCTATTAATTTATGTTATGTGAGGCTCATCCTTATCAGGTGGTTTGTTTTAATTTGGCACTTCTCACTTGCATTGTTTTGATTCATGCATCACTCATTTTGTTAACATGTGTGTGCAAACTAAATTTATTTTATCAATGTTTTGTAATGATTATGAATAGGTTTAATAATGGCCTAATATGGTTCTATAAGGTTGTTAAGGTGGGAAGTTCATAGCAGAACCTGAGTTGAAATATATTGATAGGAAAACAAACATTTTTTAAAATTTTGACCTTGATTATCTCAGCTATAGATAAACATGTGATATGGGGAAGGGTTAGGATGCCTTTAAGTTCACAAGGTATATTATAGCATACCAACTTTCAAATTTAGTGATTCGTTGAGACTTGTTGAGTCAAACCAAAGTTGTCTCAAGCTATTAAACCATGTGAAAATCCATAGAATAATTGATATATCTATAACCCATATGTTAGACACCCTAATCTTTGCTCTTGAGATATTACCTATAATTAGAATTCCTAGAAACCCTAATTATGAAATTCAATTCTAAATCCCTAATTGAATTCATGTCACTCCCTCTTTATAGTACCGACTTCCTCTTATTTTTGTCTTTTATGAACTTTCTCTTATTTCTATCCCATGTTAACTTCCAGCTTCTTCTTGTTTTTATCTCGCATCAAATGTTTTATTTCTCTCTCTCACATCTTGTACTGGCTAAGACAACCACTTATCATTATTTTTGTTTGGTTTATATGATAACAACATAAACAAATGGAGAGGAGACATTACATCATGGTAGGTGGTTTTTTTAATTATGCCTTTACCTTTTTCTATTTGATATGGTCTTTTTATATCTTTATGTCTGTTGTATGTGGTCCATGCTACTTTATGAAAATCCTTTGTAACTCAGTCTTCTTTATGTGGTCCTTTTTATGTCTTTATGTGCTTTACAAGTTTGTTATATGTGCATTTTCTTATTGTCTAGAAATCACTCTACATTTTTTGTTAGATTGGACTTATTCCTTGAACATATTTGAGCCAATATTGTTCCCCTCATTCACTCCAACACTTTCTTGTAATTTCTTAGATTTTGTTCACAAAAATTCAATTATGTGTTTGAACTTATAAAAGGACTTAAAAATTGAAAACATATCTTAAAATTAACTAATGAGATGATATAGTAGTCATGACAATCTCATACTGATGGATTAGAGCATCAATTTTGATATGGTGAGATAGGCAAAAGCCAAATCAAAGATACAATAAAAAGCTCTAAATTCTTTTTACCTAATTTATTATATGTCTATTTATTTGACTTTATAACCTATTTAGCTTGATATTTTTTTCCTTTTCCCCTAATGTTTGGAGCTTTCCCTATTATGAAACCAAATTGAGGTCATTATTTATTAGGGTATGGTTAGCCTTTTGTTAGCTTTACGAATAATTTAAAGTCTTCCCGGGCCAACCTTTATTCCTTATCCACCTAATGTAAAGTTTGTTAAATACAATGTGTTTACTTGATTAAATGGAAGGTCACATATATTCAAGTTGTATATATACACAAACTAAATACTTACTCTTTCTTTTTATTATTACTATTAGATTTAAAGCCTTTTTTATTTTTATATCACGTCCTCCTTATTTTTTCTAGTATAGTGATTTTAGGTTTGTTTATCATGTTTTAAATGCTAATTACATAATTTTTAGCTATTAATTTATGTTATGTGAGGCTCATCCTTATCAGGTGCTTTGTTTTAATTTGGCAATTCTCACTTGCATTGTTATCAATGTTTTGTAATGATTATGAATATGTTTAATAATGGCCTAATATGGTTCTATAAGGTTGTTAAGATGGGAAGTTCATAGCAAAACCTGAGTTGAAATATATTGATAGGAAAACAAACATTTTTTAAAATTTTGACCTTGATTATCTCAGCTATATATAAACATGTGATATGGGAAAGGGTTAAGATGCCTTTAAGTTCACAAGGTATATTATAGCATACCAACTTTCAAATTTAGTGATTCATTAAGACTTATTGAGTTAAACCAAAGTTGTCTTAAGCTATTAAACCATGTGAGAATCCATAGAATAATTGATGTATCTATAACCCATATGTTAGACACCCTAATCTTTGCTCTTGAGATATTACCTATAATTAGAATTCCTGATACATCTTGGTATGGTATTATTTGGACTGCAAAAGCAAGCAATATTTGAAAGTAATGTTTAACAAATTGAAATTCATTTATCAATAGATTTTTTTCTTCCATTTAAGTTCATTTCAACAATCTTTTATTTTCTTTGATAGGTGTAATTGTAGTAGCTTGTCAATAATAAATCTTTAGAATTGTCAATCATAATTTTAATTGAACTTAGTTATATCTTTATCACATTTATTTTATTTCAAATTGATTTGAAGATTATTTTTGCATATATTCTTTTATTTGATTTATTATCAATATATTTCTTTGTATCCTTGTAACATACTTATTCTAGTCAATCTAATTTATTAATGTTTAATTAAAATTAATTGAAATTGATAAGGGGTTGTTTGACCATGCTCAAACATACATTTGTTTTGAGTGCCTATTTATTTTCTATTAGTATCTATGGATTGATCACGATTCAAAATATGGTTAAAGCCCTTGTGTGTCTTGAACTTATACTGAATGTAGTTAATATTAATTTGGTAACATTTTCTAACTTTTTTGATAATCACTAATTAAAAGGAAATATTTTGTCAATTTTTTTATAGTTCAATTATTAGGATGGCTATTGTTTCGTCAATTTATTGTAATAGAAAATCAATCTCCATAAATCAATAGAATTTGTTGAATAAGTAATATCAATTTATTGTAACAGAAAATCTATCTCTTTACCACAACTCCCTTCCTTGGTTAACAATATTTGTAGTTTTACTGATATTCGCAATTTCCTTAATTTTCTTTTCCCGTCAAGGAAATAAGGTAATTAGGAGGTATATATATGTTAGAACTTCTTTTAATGAACTAGGCATTTTCTTATTATTTCTAGTCACATAATCCATTAATTCAATTAAAAGAGAACTATAAATGGATCAAAATTCTTTTATCTTTACTGTAGATTGGGAATAAATGGAATTTCTCAAGGACCTATTTTCTAACACGATTTATCACCACTTTAACTACTTTAATGGCTTGACCGATTACTCAGGATTCCCAATTATTCTCTTTTTTGATGTTAGCAATATATAATTGTCAAATATGATTATTTTCTTCTCAACATCTTTTACTTTTTTTCATCATAAGGGAGTTAGAATTAATTTATGTTTATCTATTTCTAACCATGTGGGGGGAAAGAAGCAGTTGTATTCAACCACAAAGTTTATTTTATATACCGTTAGAAGCTTTGTTTTCTTATTATTAGGAGCTTTAGGAATCACTTTATATGGTTCTAATAAACCAAAATTCCATTTTACAATAATAGTCAATCAACCATATCCTATAATTTTGGAAATATTATTTTATATTGCATTTCTTATTACTTTTACTGTCAAATCAACAATTATGCCTTTACATAAATGGTTGCCAGATATCTATGGGGAAGTATATTACAGTACTTGTATACTTCTAACCAGAATCTTATTTAAAATAGGCACATATGGATTGATTTGAGTCAATATGAAATTATTATCCCACGCTTATTTGCTATTTTATCCCTGATTAATAATAGTATAAACAATATAGATAATCTATGTAGTTTTAACATCTCCTAGGAAACATAATTTAAAAGAAAGATTAGTTTACTCTTCTATGTGCGGGTATTAGGGATATACATAAAGGTATGAAGACTAGAGTAAGGGCGAAACGAGTAGAAATAGAGCATTTTTTTTATCGATATTGGGCTACACTAAGGCTCCTTATTTAGTCCCTTTTTGTTTGCAGTAATAATGAATGAACTCACCAAGAATATTCAAGAGGATGTAAATTGGTGCATATTGTTTATTGATGACATTATTTTAGTGGATGAGACAAAAAGGGTTTCAATGTCAAGATAGAACTTTAGAGGGATACCTTAGAGTCAAAGGAATTTAAATTGAGCAAGATTAAGACTAAGTATTTAGTGTGTAACTTTTCGGGCCATGGGTTGGCTTCTGATGTGGAGGTAAAGATTGGTTATACCATATAAGAGTATTTTAAGCATCTATGGTCTATCTTGTAAATCAATAGAGAGATCGATAAATACATTGTTCACCATATTTGATTAGTGTAGCTCAAATGGAGAAGTACATCAAGAGTTTTATATGACAAGAAGATACCATTGAAGCTCAAAAATAAATTCTATCGTTTACTAATTAGGCTGGCCATACTCTATAAGGTAGAGTGTTGGTCCATCAAACAGGTGCATAGTCATAAGTTAATGGTGAGGGAAATGAGGATGCTCTATTGGATATGCAATTTTACTGTAAGAGATAAGTTCAAGAATGTAATAGTAAGAGACAAATTAAGGTGTATAATATTAATGAAAAATTAAGAAAGACAAGGCTTAGGTAATTTAAACATGTTAAAAGGAGACAACTTGATGCTTTAGTGAAAAGATATGAGAAGATTGTACTTAGGAATGTAAGAGAAAAAAGGAAGACCTAAGAAAAACTGGGGGAGGTGATCAATATTGATATATCTCTATTGGAACTTATTAAGGGCGTAGCCCTCAATAGAAAACTTTGATATACTATGATACGGGTACAAGATCTCACATAGAAAAGTCCTTCTCTTTCTGATAAGTCTTTTAAACATTTTCCTTTGCATGTTGGTTTATCAGAACAACCTCTCTATCAGTTAGGGGTAAGGTTATGTACTTCTTGGCCTCTCCAAACCCTGCATTCAATGGGACTTCTACTAGGATGTTGTTGTTGTATTTTGTTAGTTTCTCATTTGCTTAGGGACAAGTAAGGATTAGGTATGGGGGAATTTGATAAGCTATAATTTTTACTAATTTTTAACATTCAAAATCCTTTATAATATTATCTTAATGTGTTCAAATTTAATATTTTATAAGAAAATGATTTGATTCTTAATATAAATTTGAAAAGCTTGTAATAAATAAGTAATATCACTAATAATCAAGAAAATTTGGGTTAATAAAATATTTTATTTTTCAAATTAGGATTAGATTATGGGAATTAAAGTAAAATCTGGAAAAATAATTCGATGTGATCTGAAATGTGGGCACACTTGGTGAAAATTATAAATTTCAAACTTCGAACTTGCAAGAGAAAATTGTGTTAAAATATTTTAAAACCTTATCTTGTCCAGATTTGGATGAAAAATCGATGAAGTTATGATCTGAGGGATACAAAAGATCACAAGCATAAGATTTTCATATAGGTTTTGAAAGCTATAAATAGAGACAAGGTATAAAGGAGCAAAGCATCAATTTTCCTGCTTTTTAGAGTCGTCTTTTCTTCCTTTCTTTAGTAGATATTACAGTAATCTTTCTTTAGTTTTCAATGGTAATAATGGCAATTATTGGCCGAGTCTTTTATTCTTGTTTGAAAGAAGTGAATGCCCTTTTGGAACTTTAAAGATTGAGAGGCAATTAGTGTAACACCCCACTCCTGCAAGACACGTGCCAGACATCCTAAGTGGTCTCTGAATCTGTGACCTGCGAGAGTGATGTGCTAGAACACTCAATCAGTTAAAACTCGGTATAATTTTTTTTTGAATACAATCAAATATACGAAAATCAGTAATCAATTTGGGCCCACTTTCATTCATAACATTTTGAATCAACACCTTACAATCAATATAATTTCAATAACCAATTTGGGCCCATTACAAATATAAAACACTATTCTATAGAAATTGCAGAATACAAATTACAAGAATAGGATAACACTAATGAAGATGCATACTGATCCCGACCTCTATCTTTCCCTTGCATGCAGTAATTATACTCTCGTTTACCTAACGGGATATTCTTCTGAGTCCTGAAAAAATAATTGCAAATTTTGGGTGAGTTTTGCGAACTCAATGAGTGACCATCATCGATGGTTCACCTAGTCACATAACACATAATCACATTCACAGCGTTTCACACTTCACATTCAATAGATATAATCACTCATATTATGCATATGCAGTGCACATGAGACCAACTTTCCATTTGTTACTTTGTTGTGACCCAGTGCTTAAACTGTCCCATATAGGGCTCATTGATAACTATCCCTTATCCACTTGGGGGATACAGGGCTTATTAAACGTTGAGTCTGAGGCTCTGATTCACTTTTGAGCTCGAAGCTCATTTTCCACTCGTTGAGCTTTAAGCTCTGATTAGTGGCTACTCTGGTCATAACAACCATTATATTTCATGCATTCATGAAGTGAAATACATCAATCACATTTGCATGATCCCACTCAATCTCATTCCCATATCATCGGAGCTTTGTCTGGCATTCAACATTATGTTGAGAATCACACTTTCACTTACATGCAAATGCACATTCATAACACATTTAACAATCACATTAAATACACTTAGTTCATCTCATTCACATACAAGCAGCACTTCAATATCTCATCAATCATCACAATCATCAGACCTTCTATTCGGAATCAACAGTCAAGACGCATTTATATCAACATTTAACAGTCTATTAATACAAAAAATTAAAACAAACATTGAAATGAGGCCATCTAGGTCTACTCACATTATGCTCCAGTTTAGCGTTCGCTTCAAATTTTGGAAATTCCTGAATGTGGATGTTCTAACCTGCACAGTTCATTTATGCAATACACATTTCACACGCGTTACAACTTTGCATAATTATAATTGTTCAATAATGCACATATATGAAACGAATTATGTATAATGCATGTTCATGAAAATCATGGGTATCTTTCCTTTAATTTCATTACAAAATCATTCCCATATCAAAACTCATCCAAGTATAATTTATACTTAGGTTTATGCGTCACTAAAACCATTAAAATCTCCATTTCTTTCTCATTGACTCAATTCAGAATTTTTTTCCAAGTCACACTTTTGGGTCTACTATTCACATTCAAACAAAAGTGAAACTGATATAATTTGGTCATACTCTCTTCTAGAAAAGTTTTCCTCTATGTCTTATCTTTTCATTGACACCAAAATCACTCAATTTGGTTTAGTAATTTGGAAGATATACTTCCAACATTATCGGGTTGTTCACATTCAATAATAGTGTACTATGTACAACTTCCATCTAGAAATTAATATCTTAAAGAAAGAATCAAAATTTGACTTCTTGAGACAATTTGTAGGCCTATATCTCTAATTTACTCCAATTTAAAATTCATCTTATTTGGAATCCTACAGATCAAGATATCATTAAAACATTGGAATATGTTCAGTAAAATATCCAATTCATGCTCTTCCAATCGATACCCTTACTTTGATTCGATCAATATTTTTTGAGTCAAAACCAAAAGCTATAAATTTTTATAAAGAGATAGGGGGATGTGTTATGGATCCAATGCTTTAAAAATTAGGTCATTTGGAGGTCAGATGACAAAGTTATGGCTAAAATAGTGGAACATGTTCAGGCTCGGCGGGGGAGGACCTATGCACGATCGCGACCTGCGCATGGTCTCGATCGCATGATCGTGACTTTCATGCTCCTTTGGCCTTCAGCAGAGTCGCGATCGCGATCGTGACTTTGCCTCCTCCTCTCTCCCTCTTCTTCTTCAGACCTTTTTGGTAAAATGGGCATAACCTTCACTACAAATATCGGATTAAGGTCATTCAAAGATTGTTTCGAAGAGGACTTCTAGACCTACAACTTTTATGAAGACTCCAAAATGATATTTTACCTCCAAAAGGGTTTAAATTTCAAATCAATGCAGCTATCCCAAATGTCCATCCCATGCAACATCATAAACTTCTAAATATCATATCTCTCAACTCCAATGTCCAAAAATTTCATACTTTATATTAATGGAAAGCTAAAAGAAAGATCTACAACTTTTATGAAGACAATTTTGTCAAAATATGCCTAAATTAATACAATAAATTCATGGAAGTTTCAAATCAAAACTCAACATTGTTACTATTCATTCCCAAAAAATTTCCAGACTTCATTCTCTAAAATTGAACACTTCAATTTTTTTTTCTAATTTTTTCTACTCCATTTCAAGCAACTCATTCATCATAAATTCATACTACTCCAAAATATACAAGTTAAAATAAAAAATCATCAAAAGCCAAAATTCATATTCAACCTATTCATGCTCTGCCAACTTTCTGCATTTCCAACTTTCATTCTCAATCTCCATGTTTCCTCTCAACTTCCATTTAAACATTTATTCCCATCTCAGACCATCATTTTACAACTACTCTTCAACTCAAAGACCATTTTCTTGATCATCCCTAAAGCTTTCACTTACCCACGTAAACACACACACACACACACACAGATATATATATATATACATTCACAGTGAAGAAAAAGAAAACAGAGCATGTATCTGAATATCACCTTTTCATACTATAATTCTCTACACTGATCCTATACATTATTTTATTGTTATTTCAAACTCCAAAACTCATTTCTACAACATCTGATCACTAACAATCTATCAAAAACTAAATAACACCATATCCACCATTTTCATCCCATTTACATAGTGTTCATGAATATAAATATACGTAAATGCCATGATCATGCACTAACAATAAATTAATCAAATTTATTTCATAAATCCATAACTTTAACAAATTTATTCACTACTTACTTGTTGAAAACTCCAAAAGCTTCAACTATCTTCAAGCCTTAACTTCATGCAAAACTCACGTATTTACTGTGCAAAATGACCAGCTTCTGGTTCTTCTTAGGGTGGAAGAATAAACAACAGTGGTGGTAAAGTTGTGGGATGAGGAAAAACAAAGAAATCTCTCTGAAGGATTTTGATGAAAAACTTTGTGTGTGGAAGAAAATTTGAAGAAGGTGACTACGAAGAAGGAACTTAGACATATAACTTAGTTTTATTTACTCTCTGGTATCTTAACTCACTAACAGACAAAAATCATAAAGGCAACCTATTAAGTGGCACAAGTCACTTTCCTAAGGTCTAAGTTCTAACTTAGTTTCTTCTTGACTAATTCCTTTAGTCTCAGCTTTACAATCTAACTATCTCCAATCATCATTAGTTCCTACTCTCTCTTTTTTCCCATAAATTTCCATAATTCTCTATAATTTTCGAAAATAAATCCTAAAATCACCAAAATTCAAAAATATTACAATTTCACTAACCCATAAAATTTCCAATGTAAAACATTCATAATTCTTAGAAATACACAAATCAATCCAATTATACCTAGAATTATTCATGAATGCATGTAAAATTATTCTCACGTGTAGAAAAATTTACTATTCATGTATATGTGTATGGCATATTTGTTAGTAGTGTGCCCTAGGCCAATGGACATATGTGACTTTTGTACTAACATTATGACTTATTAATAATATATTAT
>JAOSBK010000061.1:163270-173660 GCA_027568895.1 Erythroxylum shatona | reverse complement strand
TAAATATTAATTTATCGGTTAATTAATATCTCTATAAAATAATAAATATCATGATCCCAACAATATTAATTTATAGAGGTTTTACTGTACTTGAGAATTTTTATATAAAAAATTTATTTTAGAACATTCATGTGGGCTTAGACTAAACTCGAACTCTGTAAATCGAACTGACCAAACTTCAAATTACTTATTTAACATATCTAACCTATCTTGATTTGATTCAACCCGATCTATTATTATCCTTATTTATAAATAAGAGAATTATTTTATTATTTAAATTATTTGGCGAAAAAAAGAACAGTTTAGTGTTTTCGTCACGAAAGGCTTGTAATTAGGGACGCTTTTGTAAAATATCGTAAAACAGAAGGACTTTGATGACATTTTTAAAAGCTGGCTTAAACGTAGCAAAAACTCAACTATGTTGTAGTGGGATCAGTTGCAGAAATGCAAATGAAAAGAGAATGGTCCTAGTATAAAGATTCATTTGGCGTAAACTGTGAAGATTGAACTCTTACTTTTCTTTTCTTTTTTTCTCAAAACTTGCTAAGATTGAAGTTATGATCAATGTCTTCTTTTATTATGTTTGCTGCCAAAGAACGTACAAGTTGGGAAATTTGCAGCCACACACGAAAAGGAAAAGATAAAGTAAAAGATATTCCACTACGGTGACCTGAACTTATCATAGTGATAAGATGAGAAGTTAAAAGCACGTAGTGTGACTTCTGAAACGTATTATTGCTGTTGTTATCACTTTTTAAATGAATGTCGTAATCACCCATGCTTTATAAACTATTTGACTATTTAATTAATGAACTAATCAATATATTGGTTACTGGATTTTTACATTAATTTTTCTCTATCTGTTAAGCTTATGTTTATATTTATTGACAGGATTGTGTATGATTAAAGTTTAGTTTAAAACTTTTGAAAATTCGAAAGGAAATAGTTACGCAAAACTCTGGTTCTACCGCAATTGCTTGGAACTATTTATGTCGGTTGCTTGATACAAAGCAATTGTATTAGTAACTGTTAATTTTTCAGAAAAATGAAAACAAAAAAACTAAACAAGCAATTAACAAATCGACAATCAAGATTTGGTAATGTAGTTCGGCATACCTTGTTTATGTATGTGAGGCCTTTACTCAACTTAATCACTTTCACCAAAGAATAATAATTTTATAAAAAGTTTTACTAAGCCAATACTACTCATCCTTTGACAATATCCACTCGTTCTCACATCCCATGAAAATATTTCATTTCCAATACCACTTCCTGCTAACCTTAACAGAAGATTTTTGCAACAATGATTGGTGATAAAAATGATAATAAAACAACTCAATTGATTGAGTCTAAAACACATAAACAATGAAGAAATTTGAGATAAGAAAATAACTCTCAGCTTTGTCAACCGAAAGTATGGAAAGTTGCCTAACAAAAAATCTGCTATGAACTTTCGATATTATCACTAAAGTATCTCATGCACAACAACCACAAAACTCATCAAACGAACATGTATTTCATCCCAAAAACATGCCAACAACGCAGCTACCAATAATGATGGATAAATTGTGTAATGTTTACAAAAACAGAGAAACATAGATGCTATATGTTCATCAATTGGCTACTTACTTTTGTCCAACAAAATTTCTGCTGCCATACTTAACAATTGATCTCCGAAAGTTCATATGCAGAGCAGCAAAAATCAATGGATACATGTCACGCCATGGACTGCATTCAAACAAAAAATCTGTTGTGTACTTTTTAATCTTTCACTGAAAGCCCACACAACACATAACAACCTAAAAGTCGATGTATCGATTTAACATGACAGATTCCATATCAAACAAAAGTCTGCTGCGAAACATATAAGTTATCTCTACAATACCTCCCAAAAACAGCAGCACAAATCAACTATGGAATAAGTGTACCCCACAAAAAATACAGTCGCACGCCAGCAAAGACTTCTACACGTTTTGCCTTTCAAAGAATGATTATCTAGTTGTCTAAAAATCCTAGTATATCCATGTAGAACACAACAACAAAAGATTGCCCAAATCACCAAAACATCAGCTGCCAAAGATAGCTCAACATTAATGAAAATACAGCTGCCAAGTCACCATATAATGATTGTTTTTCCCACACAAATCAACCTTTCAACAGTTCAGAAATTTACGTTATTACCCATGGAACGTAGCTGCCAAAGATGGAACCAATCAACGAAAAATCCAACTGTCTTAGATAGGTAGAACTACTAAAATAGGCTGTTAAGAATAGCCCTAAAATCTCCAC
This sequence comes from Erythroxylum shatona, assembly GCA_027568895.1. Lineage (NCBI taxonomy): Eukaryota > Viridiplantae > Streptophyta > Magnoliopsida > Malpighiales > Erythroxylaceae > Erythroxylum > Erythroxylum shatona. The sequence continues at coordinate 171,371 of JAOSBK010000061.1, read as the reverse complement.
ACACAAAAATTGTACATTATCTTCATTAAAATATGGTGATTTTATTCCAATTAAATCCTATTGTCACTAGGATTTTATCCTTATGCAATCTTATCTTCAACTAATCTCACATAACATAAAATACTCATCATAATGATATTTCACAAGTAACCAACTATGCCCACTTACAAACAATGTCTAAAATAAATTAATTAAGATATCTTAACATATATCTTAACAATCCTTCCCTTTTTGGCATTGTTTGTCACACATAGAAACTCCCCCTTAAAACAGCCAACAATCATCAAAGTTTCACCCCCTTAAAACAAAAAGATGCCAAAAAGCAAATAATGTCTTCCAAACAATCAGTCTCAGCAACTCATAATCATTAAAAAAAATTAATAGTAGGTGCAATGGAAGAATCGTAAAAACGTAGTACAGTTGTAGAAAGCTAATATGACAATTTACTACTAGTCAAAATACTAGCCAATTTATTATTACTCACATCAAAACCATCCTCATACGACTTATTAAATTCATAAATCCCAAAAATGCATTCAACGAATTATAATAAAACTTAATCAATCTCCTTCTCACATAAACCATATGAAAGCATATTGCTCAAACTCATACAATCCACAATATAGAGAGGAACTCAGATAAAACTTGAAAAACTCAAATCATAGAAAACCTTAATCTTCCTATAAGTCTCCAACCAAGCATCAACATTTTCTTGACATAACTCCGTAAAACAAAATCCAAAAGCAAAATTCTCATATTATTAAGCAAAGCTTCATTTTCACATCAAATATACTACTCAACAAGTAAGGAAAAAAGTCGAACCCACACTAATCACCTAAACCTTAAAAAACCCATAAATTAAAAACTCAAAAAGTCTAGAAGTTAACTATTTTAAAATTCTTTTTTCTATTTTTTTAGTTTTTTAATAAACAACATCAATATACTTCAAAAATGTAAAACACACAGTTTATGTGCCTCTCGAAAAAATTCAAACTTGACCTTATTCCTCGTCGCATTAACTCTGTCATCAAATGTCTGATTGGTTTCTCCCTCAGAAGCAACTAATTGGTCCTCTGTCTGACCAGTTTCTTTTCCAGCAGCAACTAACTGTAAGTCTGGACATTTTCTGATTTTAACTTCATTGCATCTCTGTTCTAATTTGTAAGGCTAATTTTGAAGGTTTTCTTCTACTATCTTATTAATCTTTTGGTGCTATAGAGACATATTCTCATATGCAACTGAATTGTAAACAGCAATAGCGTACACATGTAGCAATTATTTGCCAATCTTATGCTACTTACTAAGCACTCTCCTGGTTCATTCAACACTTTGCATCCATCAATAGTAAATTTAACTAATAGCCCATCATCACAAAATTGACTAATACTTACTAAGTTAGTTTTTAAACCATCCACATGAAGCATGATTTTGAAGTGAAGTAGTCCATCCGCGCAAAGAATCCTTCTTCCAATGACCAAAGCCTTCTTTCCATCACCAAAAATAATGTGGCCATCTACACAACTTTGATAATCCATCAAGTAGCTCCTTCACATGTCATATGATGTGAACACTCACTGTCAAAATACCAGCCATTATGAAAAGTGGCTCATATGAAGCCTCTGTTTGGTTGGGCTTATACTAGTAGAGCTTTTATCAGTAGAGCTTTTTCTATCGATCTTTTTTAGAAGAACTTTTCTAAGAAGCCAGTTAACTGTTTAGTTGTCATTTAAAAAAGAGTTTTTTTGAAAGAGTTTCATACAGTAGACTATTTGACAACATAAAAATAAAAAGCACTTTTAATTTTAACTATATTTTATTTTGTAATAAAATTATTTATGCATATAAATATTATTTAAAACATATTAAAGAATATGCAAAGCACAATATATTAATTATTATATAAGTAAAACTAATATTAAAATAAATATTAATATATATAAAAAGCCAAATAATATTATATAAATCTCAAAATAAATATTAACATTAAGTAAATAGTTAAATACATAATAAATTATGCATTTATTATAATAGATAAGATGAGTTTGCAAAATAAACGTGAAGATGAGTTTGTAGATAATGTAGGAATTATGTGTAAAACATAAGGGCAAAAGGGACTAAAAATAGACTTATTAATTGAATTGAAAAATCTACCCGAAAAAGTCATGTGAGAGATTTTTTTGAGAAGCTCCAAATTTAAACTTCTTAAAAAGTTGTATTTTGGCTGCCATATTTAAGAAGTGCTTTTTTATTTTACAGTCAAACACCCATTTTCTTTTAAAAAAGCTTTGTGGTGGAAAAAAATATTTATTGACCTCCAAAAAACTCATCCAAACATGCATGCATTTAAGAGCTACAAGTACTTCTAGTTAACCCTTTCTAACCCAAGTATGTTTTGATAGCATAGCTTGCTGCTGGAAATTTAATGAAAAATGTTTAGATTTTCGATTTTGAGCTACTTTAAATATCATTTGTAACAACTTGTAACAATTTAGCCTTATATGCCGAATTACCCCAAAAAAGTGACATGTAAGTATGAATAATTGAAATACCCCATAATAAGACACAGTTACCTCTCAATCTTTAAAGTTCCAAAGGGGCTTCCACTTTCTTTAATCAAGAATGGGAAAACTTAGCCAACAACAGTCATTCTTATGACTAGAATCTAAAGAAAGACAATTCTAATATCAACTAATGAAAGGAGGAAAAAGAGAACTTTGAGAAGTTGAAAAAAATATAGCTAAAAGATGGATGATTTGCTACTTTACACCTTTGCTCTATTTATAACCACTTAACCTCTTGTGAAAATCTTATGGTTGTGATTCATTAGATCTCCCAAATTATAACTTCATTAATTTTCAGTCAGGCCAAGATAAGGTTTAAATCATTTTTTAACACATTTTTTTACTTACAAATTTGAAGTTTAAAATTTTCAATTTCTATTAAACGCTTAAGATCACGCCATAGTGTTTTTCAAAATTTCAATAATTTAATCCAAATATGCAAAATAATACATTTTATTAGCTCAAATCTCCTTAATTCATTCTTGATTATTGTTGAAATTTCTCCTCCATTTGAATTTTTCAATTTGAATGAAGGCCCAATCTTTTTGCCCATCAAAAAGCATCTTCAACTCTTATCATGCAAAAATAAACATAATTTTAAGTTTGAACATATTAAGATAAGAATATAAAAGATTTTGAATGTTATAAATTAGGCAAAATTATGACACGGCAATATAATAAAAGAAGCAATCATAAGTTGTCCAATAAGCAATCATCTCAAGAAATCCATCCAAGTATTGTAGTCCTGTCAATGATAAGTTATTGAAAATGTTCTCATAAAAGCATCAAGATTCATTTTTCAAGAAGAAATATCACAAGAGAGGTAGTTTTTGTTAAATGATCCAATATGTAAAATATGGGTTTTTGGGCTCGTGTCTGACCCATACTTTTATGCTTAGACCCAGGCTTGACCCAAAGTCCTATTAAATCTAAAGAGAGTAGTCCAAAGTTCGACCAGGTTCAGTCAGGCAAAGTTTTATTTTTAAATTTTTAAATTTCAAAAAAAAATTTCGCTTGAAATTTTCAAGCTTGAGTGAGCCGGGCTTTCATTACTGTCGAACTTAACCTAAAGTCTAAAATTAAAAAAAAAAACTCAAATCTAGCCTAAAGTTCGATCAATTCATACCGAGCTCATTAACTTCAGGTCAGATTGGGACCAAAATGTTATCCCGAATAAAACGATAGATTTATTACAAAAATCGGTGCTTTGATACATGACAGAGGATCAATAATTTACTCATTTCAATTAGTCAAATCATTCTCTCCTTTCAATCCAATTCTCATTTTAAGTCCTTCTTTCATCCTTTCGTCCATCACATGTTTTAACATCTTTAAAATCTGTTAATGCTCTCTGTTGATTCTTTGGAAATTTCAGTAGTTTCAATGACCAAACATTTTCATTTCTCATACATAGATATATAATGTAAACATATTTCATCTATCAAAAGTTCCATGACTTGTGAGTATGATATATATTGGCAAAACTGCATTAACAATTTCATTACTTAATAGATTGCTGCCACAGAATTGCAGAAATATCAAATGCGAGCCCTATTAGCGAAAATGGCAATAATTAAATTGAAACGACTTATCTGAAACGTAAGGTGTTGTAAAAAATTATTGTCCTAAGTTAAAACTTGCCTCTCTATGATGTAGAAGGATAACGGGATCCGACTTTAGGATTAACACCTTTTCTACCAACTTCAGTGCACTCCAAAGGGTGGAGTAAAAACTGTCTCCGAAAATTAATAAAAGCATACAAAGGCAAAATAGAAAAGACAAGAAGATACGTGTATAAAAAGTGTTTTTTATCACTAAACTACAGCCACTGTAGGTGGTCTGTCAAGGGAGGTGGTGCGGTGAGTTTCTCCATCACATTGGCAGAGGTTCTCCTGTTACTGCAGAATTATAGGGAGTCTACTCGGGCCTCAATCGCGCATGGATGCTGGGGTATTGCCGCGTGATAGTTGAAGTAAACTCCTGCAAAGTAATAAACGTTCTCTTCTCTTCCAATATGGTTTTAACTGAAGATAACTTTTTGGTGGCAAGTACTTGTGGCATCTTACACCGACACTGGGAGGTGCAGCTACAACATGTGAATCGAGAAGAAAACCAGTGTGCCGATCGACTCGCCTCTGTTGCAGAGAGGGCCAGTCCAAGCATTCATATGCTTACCGAGCCTCCGATGACGATTATGGAGTTATTTCACCGGGCCCAACAAGGCATCCAGTACCACAGACCTTTGTGTTAGATAGGATGGTTTTTGTTTGTTTTTAATTCATTTCCATTGTAGCCAAAAAAAAAAAGTGCTTTTTATGTGAAAGAAGGTGTGTGCCTTATTTAGAAAAAGTGAGCAGAATAATGATCGTGGGAGTGAGTGAAAGAGGAGAAGTGAGGAGTTTTTATAGTAGAAACAATGACAAGCAGAGGTTTAATAGATACTAAACCAAAAGCAATGTTAAAACGTTAAAGGATATAATAGGCATAATAACTATTAAATGTTATAGCCGTTAATAGATACTAAAGTTGAGAAACCATAGGGACGACATATCATTGATAATATCGTCATTACTCAGGAAATCATCCACTCCATGCGTCATTCTCAGGGTAAGCGGGGTTGGCTCGCGATCAAGGTAGATCTGGCTAAAGCCTTTGATCGCCTCAGCTGGTCCTTCCTCCACGACACTCTTCTTGATGCCAACCTCCCCGTTTCCCTTACTCGCCTCATCATGAGCACCCTTGCCACGGGTTCCACCCAAGTCCTCTGGGACGGTCAGCTGGGACCCTCAATCACACCGTCATGTGGGGTGCGACAGGGCGACCCTATCTCCCCCTATATCTTCATTCTCTGCATGGAACGATTAAGTCAGGCGATTCACCTTGCCATCGAGAATGGCTCCTGGCACCTTTCACTCTCGACGATGGCACTACCAAACTATCCCACCTATTTTTTGCTGACGATTTGATATTGTTTTGCCAGGCTTCCGCGGATCAGATCCATCTCCTTAACGCCATTCTGGATGAGTTCTGTCATTCCTCAAGCCAAGCGATTAGCAAGGATAAAACGATCATGTATTGTTCCCCTAACATTGATCAGGAGCACGCTCTTTCCTTAAGTTCCCTCATGGGCGTTCAACTAGTGGGGGATCTAGGCAAATACCTTGGGGCCCCACTCATCCATTGTCGGGTCTCCAAATCCACTTACCAGGAACTTATCTCCAAAATTCGGAAACGAGTGGATCTCTGGCGACCCGAGAAGCTCGCCCTTGCTGTCCATTTAGTGTTGTGTCAATCGATCCTCACATCCATCCCAAGTTATCTTATGCAATGTACTGCCCTGCCCAAAGGTGTTCTCGCTGATATCGACACAGTCCGATGCAACTTTCTGTGGGGCTCTACCTCGACGACCAGGAAGATGAGCTTAGTTGCTTGGGATACGGTCTATCAACCCAAGAGTAGGGGCGGCCTGGGCCTCCGAAAGCTTCGCGATATTAATACCACATTCCTCCTCAAATTTGCCTGGGGTCTTATCTCGGGTAGTAACAAGCTCTGCTATCAGGTGTTCAAGGCCAAGTACGGTTGGCAGGACAATCAATTCCCGCTAGCTCTCCCCAACACTCCAGCGTCGCTTCTCTGGCGCCAAATCTCTTTGCTCTGGCATGCCGGGCTTCAATGTATCCGCTGGAGCTTGGGCAATGGCCGGACCACGAGGTTCTGGCTTGACCACTGGATTGATGGGGACACTCATCTTATCGACCTCCTCACCGCTCCGCTATCGTACCTCGACGCCAATCGGACAGTGGCAAGCTACTCTACCTCACTTGGCCAGTGGAGTTGGGGGGAGTTTATGCCCCACCTCCCCCAAGCGGTTTTGCCTAAAATCATCGCTATCCCTCCTCCCCGCGACATCCTAGGCAACGACCGTCCTTCATGGAAATACACTGCGACTTGTGCATTCTCGACGGCCTCGGCTTACGAAGTTATCTGTTCTCCGACCTGGTCCCTGGTCGATGCCACATGGACAACCGTGTGGGCCTGGCAGGGACCAGAAAAGATCAAAACCTTCCTCTGGCTTCTGATGCGCGAGGCCCTCCTTACTAATCACGAACGACGACGTCGACATTTAACATTCGATGACTCAGGCCACTATTGTGGCCAAGTGGAGTCCGCCTTACATGTCGTCCGTGATTGTATCCGTAGCCAAGCTTATGGACATGACTACACAACCACCTCCCTCCCGATTTTTGGTCAAGTACTTGTTTACGCGACTGGCTTTCTTCTAACTTAGTTTCTGTTGCACTCTTGAAAGATGGCACACCTTGGAGCACATGGTTTGTTGTTGCATGCTGGCGTCTCTGGACATCCCGTAACGAGGTAGTCTTTAATGGCACTCAGTCCACTATGCGAATCCTCTTCCACTCCGTTTGCGCCCACAGCAAGGAAGTCGTTCGTGCCTTCCGGGATTACACCTGAGGCCGCCGCGGTAGCGAGCCGCGCCGGCCACGCCACCGGATCCCACCGCCCCCCAACTAGGTCCGTCTTACCACTGATGGCGCTGTGACAACACATGCAACCCAAGCGGCCGCTAGCGGGGTTCTTCAGGATCACACGGGCCGTTGCATCAGGGGGTTTACGCAGCACATCGGTACTTGCACCCCGATCGAAGCTGAACTCTGGGGCGTTCTTCATGGCTTAACCATCACCTACCAACTCGGCTACCCGTTGGTCCAATTACATTCCGACTGCAAAGCAGTCGTCGACCTCCTTAATAATGAAGGTGATGACTACTGGGGCAACTCCATCCTTCGGCAAATCCGTCAACTCTTGGACCAAAACTGGTTTGTCGACATCCGCCATGTCTATCGGGAAAACAACGTCTTACTCACTAGCCAAACTGGGTTTTGCTTTACCATTAGGCCTCCATGTACTGCCTACCCCTCCTCAACAAGTAGAGCGGTGGCTACCTCCAGTGGCATCCCCAAACTAAGCAATGTTTTGCTTCTTCCGTATGTAAAAAAAAAAAGTTGAGAAACCATAGGTCCAACGTTATAATTGTTAATGGATAATAAAGTTGACAAATCGTAGGTCCAAGTTATGGACCAATAGCACTAACAAACTCTTCCCCTTTGAAAGCTTAAAAACTTGGAACAACAAGAACATTTCTATGTAGATAGTAGATAAAGAAGGAAGATGAACCAAATACGAGATCTAGAAATTGTTCATCTGAAAAGAAAACTAACCCTACGTTTGGTTACTGTCCCCGTGAGTGGGGACAGTTGACAAAACCAAAGAATCCTGTCCCCCTTGACTGTTTGGTTCATGCCCCCATGTTTCTGTCTCCTGTCTCCGGAGGACAGGGACAAAGATTTCTGTCCACTCCAAAACTAGAGGACAAAAATAATTTGTCCCTGTCTCCAGCACAAAGACACTCGCTCCTCCGAAAGTACCTCTATGACGTAGAATGTATCGCAGAAGACTATCTCACTTGGGCCGACAACCAAAAGCCCAAGCGAGATGGACCGAAGAATTGAAGATTGCAT